>VNJU01001154.1:0-63839 GCA_008042675.1 Drosophila seguyi | reverse complement strand
CTGAATGAAACTTTGCAGATAGTCTTCTATATGCTCTCACTACTATATAAGTCGGAACCGGCCGGATCGGACGACTATATCATATAGCTGCCATAGGAACGATCGGTAAATTTTAATCAAAAAAATTATAACTTAGCCAATTTTTAAGATATTTGCATAAAATTTTAGATCTGACCATTTGGTATTATTTTAGAATTTCGGTTTTAATTTTATCAAAATCGGACAACTATATCATATAGCTGCCATAGGAATATATATATCTGTTTGCCTTTGTTGCTTGCAACATTTTTCGCCAGCAACATTCTGCATTGGCAACATTTATTTAATGACAGTACCCGAGAAAGCGAAAAAGTCAGAACATTTTTCTTCTTCTTCATCTTCTTCTTCTTCTAATTACTGCAAGGGTATTTAAACTTCGGAACGCCGAAGTTAGCTTCCTTTCTTGTTTTATTTTTTAGTTAAAAAATATTTAAGCATAAAATTTAAACTGACTTAGCCAACTGAAACATTTTACTGCAGCTTGAGTTTCTTTCATTTTACTAAACCTTCCACGAAATGCTATGAATAATTTCGCTTCAGTGTCACAAAACTTAAAAAAAAAATACATATATGTAGGGGTATTAAATAATTTTAAAATTTAGACAGTATTTAAATAATTTAATTTTATATTGTATTAAGGTTTACAGTCTCGGTAATCAGCATTCAGTTACACTACCTGCATAGGTCTTACCGTTCATATCTATCCCATTATTGTCGCTACAAGGGATGTATTATTGAGTTTTTTTTTTTTTATTAAATTTAGTCACCTCCAAAATGTAAGAACAAAGTTACAATTATAGAGTGTATTTACGGTCGTTATAACTGAAAATATTTAGGCACCAGGATCACGTAGACCATCTTTAGCCGAACTGATCCCGGATTGGCCGACACTACATCCATTTCGGAGAGAGGAGGTGTGCGCTCTATCTTTATTTTAAACTTCTACATATTTAAATCTACAAAAAATAATACTTCTTTAAAAAAATATTCTATAACTTAATTTGTATTTTCAGTGTTAAGAGTGATGACAATTATTGTTTTTTGCTGATTATAAATCAGTTTGTTTCAGTTACTATAGTAACTAAAGTTTTTATTTGAGATTTCGGTTTCGACCGCTTAGGAATTTCTAAGCTAAATTTCTAAGACATTTTCATATTTTTTAATGGATTTTGTATAATTGATTTTGAAATTTGAAGTTTTGTCATTTTGCTATTAGTCTATTCGTAATTTTCAGTTTACTACCTTGTAACACTACGGTTTTATATATTCTTTGATTGGTAACTAAAACAGCATGTCGATCGTTAAAAAATGTCTTTAAAAAATATAATTTTTTATGTATGGTGGGCATTTATTGCAAGCTCTAGTATATATATTTTTATGCATTAAAAGCAGCATAAAACATAATTGATTAATTCGATATACG
The DNA here is from genome assembly GCA_008042675.1 of Drosophila seguyi. Classification (NCBI taxonomy): domain Eukaryota; kingdom Metazoa; phylum Arthropoda; class Insecta; order Diptera; family Drosophilidae; genus Drosophila; species Drosophila seguyi. The sequence goes on along the minus strand of VNJU01001154.1, from coordinate 62,377 downwards.
AATTAAATTGTAAACTATACATATGTAAAATGTAAAGTATCACAAACAAGATCAAGAAAGAAAGCTAACTTGTCTTTGTAGAGTTGTATAAATTACATTGACAAATATTATTAAAATTAAAACAAAAATAAATGTATCATATATGGCATAAATGTTGACGAAAATTGCTTAAATTTGTTGTGTTCTTTGTTAAGAACCTTGTGCAAAATCGTAATTCACAAAAGTCTATGTTTCCTATACTCATTCCCATCATATAGTTTCCATATAATATAGTGGTCCTATCTGGCCTGTTCTGACTTAAATACTAATTGAAATAGAAAGACTTGTTGTTCTTTTTTTTAATATAAGCATATTCTAAAATAAAAAAGACTGTAGTCCTTTCGTAGTCGTGAATTATTTACATTAATGGAGTAAAAACACAGGTCTACCAATTTCGGGGTCATGAGAGTTGTAGGATAGATGAAGTTCATTTCCGAAATATTTAAAATCTTTTCAAAAGATGTCGAGGACAAAGTTTCCTTCGCGTCTCTTTTCGTAAATTAACTGATAATTTACAAAACCGTTTTTTGGTACACTGACGAGCCTTAAATTATAAGTTTCGACTGTTTGGTGCTGAAAGTTTCTGGGCATTTTTGGCTCGGTCAAAAACATAAAAAACCGCTAAGAAAAGCGAGCGGAAGTTAGTTTTCTTTCTTCTTATTTAAGTAATATAAAATATTGAAAGGGTTTCGAGAATCCTTTAAAAACAGTTATATTTCTAACAATAATTGAATCTAAACTGCTTATTAATCGTGTATATGAAAGAAAAGTACATTGGGTTTTTACTTTTGTTTTTTTTTTTTTTTTTTGATAATAATTAAAGCATAAAAAGCATGTACCATTCAAAATATACCATTAAGAAATTACGATTCAATAATTCTCAAATATATATATTTCTTACAAATGGTGTTCTTGTAATAATATGTATTTTTTTGTTACATACACATATGTATGGGATATTATTTTGAGAATTTACATTTACACCAAAAATCGTATATCGAAATTGATATATATATATAAACTTTACCCATTTTTGACAACGTGTAATATGTATGGTGGAGCACAGAAAGTAGAGTCCTTCCTTAGTCCCCTAATTGATCAATTTGCTAAGGAGGGAAAGGATAAGAAGGTTGTGTTCGAGGCGAGATTCAGCAAGCCGAACTGTAAGCCTAAGTGGCTGTTCCGCAAAGATGTAAGTAGCGCCCCAAAACAAACTGCTATTCTTAAAACATTTTTTAAGCGAAAATATCAATTATAGGAAGTATTTACGGGCAGTAAATTTAAATTTAAACAAGAAAACGATACATATCAATTGATAATTACTACTCCCAAAGTCGAGGATACTGGCAAGTATACCATTGAAATCGGTGGTGTGTCCAGTACGGCCTTCTTAAATGTCGAAGAGCCAGATCCATCATATACATTTACGAAACCATTGAAGAAGAAACTCGAAGGATTCACGCAACACGAAACGACATTGGAGTGTTCCGTTAGTAGCAGCATGGCCAATGTCCATTGGTTTAAGGACAATACCAAAATCGAATCGGATGATCCTCGTTTTCTTATCTCCAAAGATATTAATGGTAATCTTAAACTGATTATTAAGGATACGATTCTTGAGGATTCGGGTCTCTATCGTTGTCAATTGGACAAGCAGCCCGATAAGACTGAGTGTACGCTCAAGGTCACCGAGTACCCGTATAAATTTGTCAAAGTACTCAAGTCTCAGCAGTGCATAGAAAAGGATACTGTGACTCTCGCTTGCGAGATCGATGATGCTCGCGGTGAAGTTCAATGGTTCCGTAACGATGAGGAAATTAAGCCTGATAAACGTTTTCAAGTGGTTAAAGATGGTCGTAAGCGCAAGTTAGTAATAAAAGACTGCAAGGTTACGGATGCCGGTCAGTATAAATGCACCACGAATGCGGATAAAACAGAAGCAGAAATAATTATCAACTGTAAGCTTTCATTATACCCTATGTATGCTTTTATATTTCCATATATATATATAATTTTGTATTTTTATATAGATCAAAATCGTTTTAATAAAAAACTCAAGGACACCGATGCCGTTGAAAGGGAAAAGCTTGTTCTCGATGTAGAGCTTCAGGATCAAACAGCGCCCTGCGATTGGAAATTCAATGGCGAACCCATCGTGCCAAGTGAACGCATCGAGATCAAGAACTTGGGAGGCGGAAAGCATCAGCTGATCTTTAACAACCTGGATATGTCCGATGAGGGCGAAGTTACCTGTGAATCGGGACAGCTTAGTTCGAAGTGTAATATTACGGTGCGCAAGGGTGAAAGTAGACCAAATATCGATTGTCCTGATCATTTTGCTGGACCAATTAGTGCTCCTGTCGTTTTAGAGGTACCATATAAAGGTATGTAATAATTTAAAACAACTTAAAATAGATTTATTATTGAGAGCCCTGAATTACTATCTCGATTCTAACCTATTTTTCAATATTCATTTACGCATATCATTTTAGTTTCCGGTACTAAGCAAACTCCTGTGGAAGCGAAATTATTTAAAGACGGCAAGCCCTTGCCCGTTAAGGATGTAGAGGTCGCTGTTAGCGATGACAAGGTGACATTTAAGATCAAGAAGCCATCGCGAGATTTATCGGGACCATATCAAATTAAAATATCCAACGGTCAAGGTGAAGATACCAAGGATGTTCAAGTGATATGCCAAGATGTTCCGCAGCCCCCGAATGACGTTGATATTACCGATATATATCAGACATCATGTGTGGTTAACTTTAAGCCCCCTTCGGATGACGGCGGCTCTCCTATATTAAAATATGTTATTGAACGACAGGATTTGAGCAAAAAGCAAGGCTGGGAGCCTGTCTCTGAGGTCAAACCTAACGAACCATGTAGCAAGAAAATTGATGACCTGATACCAAAGAAACAGTACAGATTCCGGATTCGTGCTGTCAACAGTATTGGTCCTTCAGATCCGGCAACCTTTAAGAATACAGTCTTGGCCAAGGATCCATGGGATGAGCCTGGTAAGCCTAAGGAAGTGGATCTTACTGACTGGGACAAAGATCACGCAGATCTCAAGTGGGAAGCACCAGATAGTGATGGAGGAGACCCAATTACAGCCTATGTTGTGGAGTACAAAGAGAAGTTTTCCAATGACTGGGTTGCAGGAAAAGAAGTTGATGGCGATGCCAGAACGGCCACAGTTGATGGCCTTAAAGAGGGCCAGCAGTACGAATTCCGAATCCGTGCTATTAACCGAGCAGGACCAGGTGAACCCAGTGACAAGACGAAATCCATTATTGCCAAGTGCCGTTTTGTCAAACCATTCCTGGTGGGCGATGGCCTCAAGAATATTACAGTGAAAAAGGGCCAAACCATACGTTACGATATCAAGTATGACGGTGAGCCCGAACCACAAGCAACATGGGTAAAGAACACCGATAACTTAAAGTTCGACAACCAACGCATTTGTCTTGAACAATTGGATAGAAACTCTTCAATAACCATTAAGAAAGCGGTGAGGAAGGATACAGGAGCATACAAATTGATATTATCTAATAGTTCAGGAACCATAGAGTCCGAGGCCCAAGTTGTGGTACTTGATCGACCCTATGCTCCGGGTGGTCCCTTTGAACCCGAAGAAGTTCGTGCCAATCACATCAAGATGAAGTGGCGACGTCCCGAGGATGACGGTGGCTGTGACATCACAGGCTATGCCTTGGAGCGCATGGATGAGGAGACGGGACGTTGGATACCGGCGGGAGAAGTTGGTCCTGATGAGACGTCATTTGACTTTAAGGGATTAACACCGAACAAGAAGTACAAATTCCGTGTCAAAGCGATTAATAAGGAAGGCGAATCGGAGCCTTTAGAAACCACAGATGCCATTGAGGCCAAGAATCCGTACGATCCACCAAGTCCACCAAGCCAACCCGTCATCGATGATTACGATAACAAAAGTGTCCTGCTCAAGTGGAAGAGACCACCATCGGATGGCGGTCGTCCAATCACTCATTATGTCGTGGAGATCAAAGATAAGTTCTCACCCACTTGGAGTGAGGTCGCCAAAACGGAGGATCCTACGCCCGAGTGTTCGGTCGAGGGACTAAAAGAAAAAATGGTATATCAATTCCGTGTGAGAGCTGTAAACAAGGCTGGAGCTTCAGAGCCATCCCAGCCTACCGATAATCATCTTTGCAAGCACAGAAACCGTAAGTTACTTCTTTTATTTTAGTTTTTTGACTATATGCTTTTTGGCTTAACATTTTTATATCACGCAATTTGCCAAGTGCTCTTTTCTAGTTTATTTTTACCTAATTTTTCAGCTTTCAGAGATTTTATTTATTTTTAACTTGCTTAATATATATAATGCCTATGCATGTATAATTATTCATTTTGTAGCAAAGCTTATATAGTTGGCACTCTACTTATAGCAGAAAACCACAATGCTTCATTTCGTATGTATTAATATTTTTATTATTATATGCAAAAGCTACAGGGAACATTTCAAAAGTAAATATATTTATTTAAATTAAAACTTTTTATAGTCAAACCCTTGATTGATCGTTCGACCTTTAAACGAGTTACTATAAAGAGTGGCCGCACCCATAAATGGTCCGTCGATGTCGCCGGTGAACCTATCCCTGAACTCCATTGGAGTTGGCGTGATGATGTTCCCTTGACTACTGGCGATCGTATTAAGATAGAAAATGTAGACTATCATACCGATTTTGTGATCACGAATGCAGTGCGCAAGGATAGTGGCTTTTACACGCTAAAGGCTGAAAATCGTAATGGAATCGATCGTGAGACTGTTGAATTAATTGTTTTGGGTAAACCCAGTTCCCCGAAGGGACCTCTTGCCGTCTCCGATGTTACATCAACGGGCTGCAAATTGCAATGGAAAAAGCCCGAAGATGATGGTGGTGTACCTATCAAGGAGTACGTTGTGGAGAAAATGGACACCGCGACGGGCAAGTGGATAAGAGTTGGACGCTCGCCCGGTGAAAAGGAACCGCCTAGCTTCGATGTAACTGGCTTAAGTCCAGGCTCCGAGTATATGTTCCGTGTGTCCGCAGTCAACGAGGAAGGTGAATCCGAACCATTGACCACTTTGGTCGGTGTCGTTGCCAAAGATCCGTTCGATGAGCCCAACAAGCCGGGCACTCCCGAGGTCACCGATTATGACAATCAAAGTGTTAGCCTAAAGTGGACAGCACCAAATAATGATGGCGGTGCCCCAATACAGAAATATATTATTGAAAAGAAGGATAAGAACCGACCAGACTGGGAAAAAGCTTTGGAAATACCCGGAGATCAGCTGGAGGCGACAGTTTCCGGGCTTCAAGAATACGGAGAATATCAGTTCCGTGTTATAGCTGTTAACAAGGCGGGCCCGTCACCCCCATCAGATGCAAGTAAACCTCAGATTGTAAAGTACAAAAAATGTAAGTTACTTTCAGAATTTCTTCTAAAATCCATAGTCCTGTTAATCTTTTAAAAAAAAAAAATGTTAAAAAACGAAAATGAATATTTACATATATATTATTCTAGTGAAACCTCGCATTGATCGAACAAACCTTAAACCTTTACTAATTCGTGCTGGAAAGCCTATCAAGTACGATGTAAATGTTCGCGGTGAACCTCCACCGACTATAATTTGGTATCAAAACGATATAGAACTTAAGCCAGAAGAATTACCTAGTAGTAGCGAAATTAAAAATATCCCATATAATACAAAGATATCCATTATTGATACAGTTCGTAAGAATACGGGAATTTATAAGATTAAAGCTGTTAATGAGCACGGTGAGGATGAGGCTACTGTTGAAGTAAATATTCTAGCCCCGCCCGGTAAGCCAAAGGGTCCTTTGGAGGTCAATGATGTGACAAAGGACAGCTGTAAATTAAAATGGAAGAAGCCCGAAGATGATGGTGGCAAGCCCATAACAGCCTACCAAGTTGAAAAGTTTGATACCAAACAGGGTCGATGGGTTCCCGTCGGTCGGACCTCAGGCAATGATACCGAATTTGATGTCAAAGGCCTTCAAGAGGGCCATGAGTATCAGTTTCGGGTCAAGGCCATCAATGAGGAAGGCGAATCGGAGCCGCTGGATACCGATGGCAAAATTATCGCAAAAAATCCGTACGATGCTGCCAGCAAGCCCGGTACACCCTATATCGAAGATTACGACCCGCATATGGTTAAGCTTAAGTGGGAAAAACCCAAGGACGATGGAGGAGCCCCAATTACTGGTTATATCATTGAAAAGAAAGATAAATTCTCTCCCGTTTGGGATGAAGTGCTCACAACGAATGTAAGTAATATATTATATCTGTCAGTTTGTCCGTCTCAACTAGTCCCTCAGTTTTAAAAGTTATCTAAATGAAACGTTTCATTACACTAGTACTTATATAAGTCGGAACGCGCCGTATTGGACAAATTTACCATATAGCTTTCATAGAATCGATTGAAATTTTAAGAAACTTAACCAATTTGTGTAATTTTATAATTTCGGTTTTAGTTTTATTATTAATTATTTTTTCGGTGTTCCGAAGCTAGCTTCTTTTTTTGTTGTATATTAATATTTATTGGGCTACATATACTTGAAGACATCCACACCAGAAGCAACCGTTGACAACCTAACTGAAGGCAATGTTTACCAATTTCGTGTGCGGGCAGTGAACAAGGCCGGTCCCAGCGAAGCTAGTGATGCTACAGAACCTCACTTGGCCAAACACAGAAATCGTAAGATCGTATTCAATTTACACTTCAGCTTTACGGAATAACTCTCGACCTGCGATCATTTAAAAATGTTAAGCCAGCCAAACTGCTTTTATTCATTTAATATCCTTCTCTCTTATTTTTACTTGAATTTAATTAATTATTTAATTTAGTGAAACCATCGATAAACCGCGAAAAGATGAAGCCCATCAAGGTAAGGGCTGGGCAAACTGTTAAATTCGATGTGGATGTTAAGGGCGAGCCAGCGCCCACCTTAACTTGGTTCTTTAAAGAAAAGGAACTCTCACAAACGGGACAAGTCAGGTTGGAGAACGAGGACTACAATACAAAGCTCACTCTTCTTGATACAACACGTCAAGGAAGCGGAGAATATAAGCTTCGAGCTGAAAATATCAATGGTGTCGATGAGGCCCTTGTTGAAGTTATTATCCTCGATAAACCATCAAAGCCCGAAGGTCCTTTGGAGGTATCGGACATTCACAAGGAAGGATGTAAGCTGAAGTGGAAGAAACCCAAGGATGATGGCGGTATCCCCATCACTGGTTATGTCGTAGAAAAAATGGATACTGCAACGGGTAAATGGGTTCCTGCTGGTTCCGTTGATTCCGAAAAGACCAATATCGATATTAAGGGGCTAGATCCCAACCATCGCTACCAGTTCCGAGTTAAGGCCGTTAACGAGGAGGGCGAATCGGAGCCATTGGAAACCGATTCAGCGATCACTGCCAAAAATCCATTTGATATCTCAGCCCCACCCGGTCTTCCCGAACTAGAAGATTGGGATGAGCATCATGTCAAATTAAAGTGGGAACCACCTATACGTGATGGCGGCTCTCCCATTACAAGTTATATCGTCGAAGTTATGGATAAGGATTCGGGAGAATTCGTAAAAGCAATGGAGACAGAGGGTCCAATTTGCAAAGGTGTGGTTAAGAAACTGGAAGAGGGCCAGCAGTACAAGTTTAGAGTTCGTGCTGTTAACAAGGCCGGGCCATCAGATCCATCCGAGCAAAGTAATTGGCATACAGCTAAGCCTCGTTACCGTAAGTTATTACAATTAATACAAAATTTGTATTATTTTTAATGTATATTTAAATATTTTTATTTAGTGAAACCCCATATCGACCGAACCAATCTGAAGCCAGCTATTGTTAAAGCTGGTCTATCTATAAGCTTGGATATTAACATCAAGGGAGAGCCCGCACCAAAAGTGGAATGGTTCTTTAATAACCTCCCACTTGTGAGCAGTGAGGAAGGCATCAAAATAGATAATGTTGATTATAATACCAAGTTCTTTGTGATGCGTGCTCAGCGCTCACAAAGTGGTAAGTATACCATTAAGGCAACGAACGAAGTCGGAGAAGATGTCGCCGAATTGGAGGTTAGTGTTTTGGGAAAACCTGGCAAACCAAAGGGTCCCCTACAAGTCAATGATATCACAAAGCACAGCTGTAAGCTTAAATGGGAGAAACCCGAAGATGATGGAGGAACTCCGATAGATTATTATGAAATAGAAAAGCTTGACCCGCACACAGGTCAATGGTTGCCATGTGGAAAGAGTACTGAACCCGAAGCAAAGGTTATAGGTCTTCACGAAGGAAAACCCTACAAGTTCCGAGTGAGAGCTGTTAACAAGGAAGGTGAGTCGGAAGATTTGGAAACAGAGAAACCAATCATTGCAAAGAATCCATTCGATGAACCTGATAAGCCCGGCCGACCCGAACCGACAAATTGGGATAAAGACTTTGTTGACTTGGCGTGGGATCCACCTAAAAACGATGGTGGGGCACCCATCCAGAAATATATCATACAAATGAGAGATAAATCGGGAAGGGCTTGGGTGGACGCCGCCACAGTCCCAGGTGATAAGAGCAAGGGAACCGTTACTTCCGGCATCGAAGATGGACATGAGTATGAGTTCCGTATCGTTGCAGTGAATAAGGCAGGTCCGAGTGAACCTAGTGATGTTTCCAAAACGGTAATTGCTAAGCCACGATTCTTAAAACCCCATATTGACCGCAAGAATCTGCAAAAGAAAATTATGCGCAGTGGTCAAATGCTTCATATGGATGCTGCTGTTAAGGCAGAGCCACCAGCTAAAATCGTCTGGACATACAATGGTGCAGAAATCAAATCATCCGATCACATCAAAATTGATAATGAGGATTACAAGACCACTTTCATAATGCCAAAGGTGAAGCGAGCAGATCGTGGTACATACATAGTTACTGCGAAAAATGATTCTGGTGCTGATACCGTAGAAGTTGAACTAGAGGTTCTATGCAAGCCTAGCAAGCCTAAGGGTCCCCTAGCCGTATCCGATGTTACAGCGGAGAGTGTTCACCTGAAATGGGAAAAGCCCGAAGATGACGGTGGTGAGCCCATTGAACAATATGTTGTTGAACGCATGGATACGGAAACAGGACGATGGGTACCAGTTTTAACCACTAAAGTCCCAGAGGCTGACGTTCCTGGCCTTACCGAAGGCAAAGAGTATTTGTTCCGTGTCAAGGCTGTTAATGCCGAAGGTGAATCAGAACCTTTGGTCACCGATGTTCCAACCAAGGCTAAAAATCCATTTGATGCCGCCGAGACCCCCGGTAAGCCACAAATTATTGATTGGTCAGCAAATCATTGTGATCTTAAATGGCGAGCACCCGAAGATGATGGTGGTGCACCCATCACTGGTTATATTGTCGAAAAGAAGGATCCAAATTCGGGTAAATGGCAAAAGGCTCTTGAAACCAATACGCCAGATTGTAAGGCGCGTGTAAATGATTTAATTGAAGGAAATAAATATCAATTCCGAGTTAAGGCCATAAACAAGGCTGGTCAAAGTAGGCCATCTGAACCGTCGGACCAAATGACGGCCAAGGATCGCTTTGCACCGCCGAAAATTGACCGAACCAATATTAAGGATATTACCATTAAGGCAGGACAACACCTTCGTTACGATATCAAAGTGTCAGGCGAACCGCCGGCAACAAAAGTTTGGCTGCACAATAAGGCGCGATTGGAGAACGATGATAGTGACTATAATATCGACATGGAATCCTATCGCACCAAATTGACAGTGCCGTTTTCGAAACGTTTCCACTCCGGCAAATATACCCTTAAAGCTGAGAATGAATCGGGTCGAGATGAGGCTTCATTTGAAGTCATTGTATTGGACAAACCAGGTGCTCCAGAAGGACCATTGCGTGTCACTGATGTTCATAAGGAAGGCTGCAAGCTAAAATGGAATCCTCCGCTTGATGATGGTGGCCTGCCCATTGAGCATTACATCGTTGAAAAACTAGATGTGGAGTCAGGACGTTGGCAGCCATCGGGTCGCTACAAGGAACCTTTTGCCGAACTTAACAATTTGGAGCCAGGACATGAATATAAATTCCGCGTTATAGCTGTAAATACTGAGGGTGATTCCGAACCACTAAATGGTGAAACGTCCATTATTGCCAAGAATCCATTCGATGAGCCTGGTAAGCCAGGAACTCCAGAAGCAACAGATTGGGATAAGGATCATGTGGATTTGGTATGGCGCCCACCACTTAACGATGGTGGCTCTCCTGTTACCGGGTACATCGTTGAGAAACGCGAAAAAGGAACTGATAAGTGGATTAAGGGTGCTGAAATCTCGGCTCCATCATTTGGCGAAGAGTGCAAGGCGACGGTGCCTAATCTTAATGAAAACTGTGAATACGAATTCCGTATTAAGGCAGTAAATGCTGCTGGACCTGGTGAACCTTCTGATGCCAGCAAAACTGTTATTACTAAGCCAAGAAAATGTAAGTTAATATTTTATTACAAAACTTTTTTCTTGAGTAATTTAGTTTTTTGGTAAAAAAAATAAATATTTCTTTTTTTAGTGGCCCCCAAAATTGACCGCAAGAATATACGAACTTATAACATTAAGGCCAGGGAACCGATATTCTTAGATATTAAAATCAGTGGCGAACCGGCACCTGACGTTACTTGGAATCAAAATAACAAGTCTATTCAGTCGACATCAGTTAGTTATGTGGAGAATATTCCGTATAATACCAAGTATGTAAATAATAATCCTGAACGTAAGGATACGGGACTTTATAGGATCACCGCACATAACCTTTATGGTCAAGACCAAGTGGAATTCCAAATCAATATTATTGGTAGGTCACCCTTTTTATTTTAAAAGAATGTAAATAAATAATTTTTATTTTGGGTTAGATAAACCTGGAAAACCTGAGGGGCCCTTGGAAGTATCAGATATCCACAAGGATGGTTGTAAACTTAAATGGAAGAAGCCTAGGGATGACGGTGGTGAACCTATAGAAAGCTATTTGGTTGAGAAATTCGATCCAGATACTGGTATTTGGCTTCCAGTAGGAAATAGTGACGTTCCAGAGTTCAATGTTGATGGCTTAGTGCCAGGACACGAGTACAAGTTCCGTGTCAAGGCTGTTAATAAGGAGGGAGAATCGGAACCACTTGAAACTTTGGGAACGATTGTTGCCAAAGATCCATTTAGTAAGTTTTTAAAATTACTAAAATTATTTTTCTTAAACTGTGACTAATTAAAAAAAATTTAGCTGCCCCAACACAGCCAGGACAGCCAGAACCCACCGACTGGACAGCCAACAAGGTAGATCTGGCTTGGATAGAGCCAGCAAGTGATGGTGGATCACCCATTACTGGTTATATTATTGAAGTCAAAGATAAGTACAGTCCTTTGTGGGAGAAGGCTTTGGAAACCGATTCTCCAGCTCCTATAGCCACTGTACAAGGGTTAATCGAGGGTAACGAATACCAATTCCGGGTAATAGCCCTAAACAAAGGTGGCCAATCGGAGCCTTCAGCTCCAAGCAAAAACTTTATAGCAAAGCCGCGTTACCTTGCACCGAAAATCGATCGAAGAAATCTTCGCGATGTAACCATATCCTCCGGAACCGCTCTTAAATTAGATGCAAATATTACAGGAGAGCCCGCACCTAAAGTCGAATGGAAATTCTCGAACTACCCTTTGTCATCTGGTAAAAATGTCACAATTGAAAGTCCGGATTATTATACCAAACTAGTAATACGACCAACGCAGCGGAGTGATTCTGGCGAGTACTTGGTCACTGCCACAAATAGTTCGGGTAAAGATAGTGTCCTAATTAATGTTGTCATTACTGATAAGCCATCACCACCCAACGGGCCACTTCAAATATCCGATGTTCATAAGGAGGGATGCCATTTGAAATGGAAACGGCCCAGCGATGATGGTGGTACTCCAATAGAATACTTCCAAGTGGACAAGTTGGATCCAGAAACGGGATGCTGGATTCCCTGCTGTCGTTCCAATGAACCACAAGTGAACGTAACTGGTCTAACTCCCGGCAATGAATACAAGTTTCGTGTTTCAGCTGTAAATGCTGAAGGCGAGTCTCAGCCCTTAATTGGGGACGAGACGATTGTAGCTAAGAATCCCTTTGATGAGCCTGGCAAGCCGGAAAATCTTAAAGCCGTCAACTGGGATAAAGATCACATCGATTTGGCCTGGACACCGCCGTTAACTGATGGTGGTTCCCCCATAACTGGGTATCTGATTGAAAAGAAGGATAAGTTTGGTAAATGGGAGAAGACCCTTGAAGTTCCCGCAGATCAGTGCAATGCCACTGTTCCGGACTTAATCGAGGGAGAAGCCTATGAGTTCCGAGTGTCTGCTATCAATGCAGCTGGACCAGGAGAACCATCAGATGCCACACCCCGAATTACTGCCAAGTCACGTAACAAACCGCCAATTATAGATCGCTCCAACTTGATTGAAGTACGAATTAAAGCTGGACAAGGATTTGTATTTGATTGCAAAGTATCTGGTGAGCCCGCGCCGATAACCAAGTGGTTCCTCAAGAATAAAGAAGTATACTCAAAGGATAACGTTAAGGTTACTAATGTAGAGTACAACACCAAACTAAAGGTGACTTCTGCAACGAGAGCCGACTCAGGTTTATACACCATTCATGCAGAGAATGCCAATGGTGAAGACAATGCTGAAGTGAAGGTAACAGTCATTGACAAGCCCTCTCCCCCGAATGGACCACTCAAGGTTGATAATATAAATGCCAATGGCTGCAGCCTACATTGGAACCCTCCCGATGATGATGGTGGTCAACCCATTGAAAATTATATTGTTGAAAAACTAGATGAGACATCCGGTCGCTGGGTGCCAGCTGGTGAGACAGACGGCCCCAACACAACTCTCGATGTGAAGGGTCTAACACCCGGACATAAATATAAATTCAGAGTTCGTGCCAAAAATCGCCAAGGCATCTCAGAGCCCTTGACAACAAGCCAAGCTATTGTGGCCAAAAATCCATTTGATGAGCCCACAAAGCCCGGCACTCCGGTCATCAAAGATTTTGACAAAGATTTTGTTGATTTGGATTGGGCTAGACCAGAAAGTGATGGGGGCTCTCCCATCATCGGTTACATCATTGAGAAGCGTGACAAGTATTCCCCGGATTGGGAAAAGTGTGCTGAAGTAAGTGGTGACACCACTACTGGTCATGTTCCCGATCTCATTGAAGGTGTCAAATACGAATTCCGCGTTCGGGCATTGAACAAAGCGGGTCCAGGTGTACCCAGTGACGCCACAGAACCACACGTTGCTAGACCCAAGAATATGCCTCCAAGGATTGATCGTAACTTTATGTTGGATATAAAAATTAAGGCAGGTAATGTGTTTGAATTTGATGTGCCAGTTACGGGTGAACCTGTTCCATCCAAGGAATGGACTCACGAGGATAATATGGTGATTAACACAGATCGTGTTAAAATTACCAACCTTGATGATCGAACTAAACTACGTATATTAGATGCCAAACGTTCGGATACGGGGGCTTACACCTTAGTAGCTCGTAATATTAATGGTATTGATAAACACACCGTTAAGGTTACCATTTTGGATGTACCAAGTACGCCAGAAGGACCATTACGCAATGGTGATATAACCAAAAACTCGATTACCCTACGCTGGCGACCACCCAAAGATGATGGCGGTTCCGAGATTACACATTACGTTGTGGAAAAAATGGATAATGAAGCAATGAGATGGATTCCAGTTGGTGAAAGTGCTGATACTGAAATTCGTGCCGATAATCTAATTGAAAATCATGACTATAGCTTCAGAGTTCGTGCTGTCAACAAACAGGGACAATCCCAGCCTTTGACCACCTCACAACCGATAACTGCCAAAGATCCCTATTCGCATCCCGATAAGCCCGGTCAACCACAGCCCATTGATTGGGGCAAAGACTTTGTCGATTTGGAGTGGGCCACACCAAAAAAAGATGGCGGTGCACCTATCACTTCGTATATTGTTGAAAAACGGCCCAAGTTTGGTCAATGGGAACGAGCTGTTGTCGTTCCCAGTGATGAGTGCAAAGCTCACATCCCAGAATTAACAGACGGTGGTGAATACGAATTCCGCGTAATTGCCGTTAACCGAGCTGGGCCCAGTGATCCATCTGATCCATCAAACACGGTTATTTGCAAGCCAAGATTCCTGGCCCCATTCTTTGATAAATCTCTGTTGAACGATATTACCGTTCATGCTGGCAAGCGATTGGGTTGGACCTTACCAATAGAGGCATCACCAAAGCCATCCATTAAATGGTTATATAATGGCAAGGAACTTGGCTTAAATTCCCGCGGTGAGTCTACATTGTTCCAAAACGAATTAAACTTCGAAATACCAGCTGCATTGCGTAGTGACGAAGGTCGGTATACGTTAATCCTAAAGAATGAACATGGTTCATTTGATGCATCAGCGCATGCCACCGTATTGGATCGTCCATCAACCCCGAAAGGACCTTTGGACATTACTAAGATTTCCAGGGATGGCTGCCATTTGGCTTGGAATATCCCAGAAGATGATGGTGGCTCACCTATTTTGCATTATATTATTGAAAAAATGGACATGTCACGAGGAACTTGGTCAGATGCTGGAATGAGCACACATCCTGTACACGACGTCACACGACTTGTTCATCGCAAAGAGTACTTGTTCCGTGTCAAGGCCGTTAATGCCATTGGGGAATCTGATGCTTTAGAGGCATCCAAGAGTATAATTGCTAAAAACGAATTTGATGAACCGGATGCCCCCGGTAAACCCAATATAACGGACTGGGGTTGTGATCATGTTGACTTACAATGGGCTGCACCTAAAAATGACGGCGGAGCTCCACTCACTGAGTACATTATACAGAAAAAAGAAAAGGGTAATCCATATTGGATTAATGTGCTACACGTCCCATCAAATAAGAATGCGGCGACAGTGCCAGAGCTGACCGAAGGACAGGAGTATGAATTTAGAGTAATTGCAGTTAACCAAGCGGGACAATCGGAACCATCGGAGCCATCCGATATGATAATGGCGAAAGCACGCTATTTGCCACCAAAGATTATCACACCCCTTCATGAGATACGTATAAAGTGCGGTCTTATTTTCCACACAGATATCCATTTTATTGGTGAACCTGCACCAGAAGCAATATGGACACGTAATAATGATCCACTAAAATCAAATGAAAGATCAACCATTACATCAATTGGTCATCATACTGTAGTCCACACTGTTAATTGCCAACGTTCCGATTCTGGAATATATCACCTACTTATACGCAATGATTCAGGCATAGATGAAGGCAGCTTCGAACTTATAGTACTCGATCGTCCCGGCCCTCCCAATGGTCCAATGGAATATGAGGAAATCACAGCCAATTCGGTAACAATATCTTGGAAGCCACCAAAGGATAATGGTGGGTCTGAAATTTCAGCATATGTTATAGAAAAACGTGATCTAACCCATGGCGGTGGTTGGGTTCCAGCTGTAAATTATGTTAATGCCAAATACAATCATGCTGTAGTACCTAGACTCTTAGAAGGAACCAAATATGAATTTAGGGTAATGGCTGAAAATCTGCAGGGACGCTCTGATCCACTAACTTCAGATCAACCGGTAATTGCGAAGAACCAATACACAGTACCAGGAACTCCAGGTAAACCTGAGTTGACGGACAGTGACAAGGATCAGATATCGATTAAGTGGAAACAGCCTATAAGTAATGGCGGATCACCCATTATTGGCTATGATATCGAACGTCGCGATATGGGCACTGGACGATGGATCAAAGTAAATGGTCAGCCAGTCCCTACAACAGAATATCAAGACGATCGAGTATTACCGAATCATCAATATCAATATAGAATATCTGCGGTTAATGCTGCTGGAAATGGTAAGGCTTCAGAACCATCATCAACCTTTGATGCTCGACCGCTCCGTGAAAAGCCAAGACTATATTTGGATGGCTTGGTGGGACGACGTGTCAAGGTGCGTGCCGGTGAACCTGTTAACATTACTATACCAATTTCCGGTGCTCCTACACCCACTATTGAATGGAAGCGTGGTGATATAAAGGTCGCAGAAAACAAGCGTGTTTCCTACGACACAAACTCTGAAAGGACCATATTCCGTATTGAAGACTCAAATAGAAAAGATGCTGGATCTTATTCAATCTCCGCTAGTAATGAATACGGCAAGGACTCTGCGGACATTGAAATTATTGTCGTTGACAAACCATCGATACCAGAGGGGCCGTTGAGCTATACGAAAACAGCCCCCGATCACATCTCGTTGCAATGGAATCCACCCAAAGATGATGGCGGAAGTGAGATAACTGGTTATATAATTGAATTCTCTGAATTTGGAGTGGACGACTGGAAGCCAGTGCCCGGTTATTGTCCCAAGACAAACTACACTGTCAAGGGTCTAACAGAAGGCAAAAAATATGTTTTCCGTGTGCGAGCAGAAAATATTTATGGCACTTCTGGCGCTCTCGAAGGCAAGCCTGTCTTGGCGAAATCACCCTTTGATCCACCCGGTCCACCATCGCAGCCAACTATTGCTGCATATTCACCAAGCTCTGTCAGCTTGGAATGGCATCCACCTGACTATTGTGGTGGCAAACCCATTTCCGGTTACATTGTGGAGAGACGTGAACGCGGTGGTGAATGGATCAAGTGTAATAATTATCCAACACCTAATACTAGCTACACCGTTCCAGATTTACGTGAAGGAGCTCGCTATGAGTTCAGGGTAATTGCATTAAACGAAGCCGGTCCCGGTCAACCGTCAAAACCATCGGATACAGTCACCGCAGAGCTTCAACGATATTGTCCCGATCCACCAGAACCACCTAAGCCCGATCGCATATTTAAGGATAGTGTTACGTTGTCTTGGCGACCACCGCGCAACGATGGAAAATCCCGAATTAAGGGCTATCACCTTGAAATGCGAGGCAAAAATGATAAGGATTGGAAGCCAATTAATGATACGCTTATAAACTCTACCGTTTATACGGTACCAAATCTAAAGGAAGGGGACGAATACTCGTTCCGTGTTATTGCCGAAAATGATGTTGGCCGCTCAGAGCCATCAAAGCCCTCGCAGCCCGTCTCTATTGAGGAGCAACCCAACAAACCCTGCATGGATTTGGGTAATGTTCGTGATATTATATGCCGAGCTGGCGATGATTTTAGTATCCATGTTCCATATGTGGCTTTTCCAAAACCAAATGCCTTTTGGTATTCCAATGACAGTGTCCTAGATGATGTAGATACGCGTGTTCATCAACATTTGACCGATGACGCTGCTTCTTTTGTGGTTAAAAACTCGAAACGTTCAGATTCTGGTCAATACCGTTTACAGTTAAAGAATCCATCAGGATTCGATACTGCGACCGTTAATGTTAAAGTTTTGGATAGACCAGCGCCGCCAACAAAACTGCGAGCAGATGAATTTGCGGGAGATTCCTTAACACTATATTGGAATCCACCAAAGGACGATGGCGGTTCTCCAATACAAAATTATATAATTGAGAAGAAGGAAGCTCATTCCTCCACATGGACCAAAGTCAGTAGCTTCTGTACAGTACCATTTGTACGAGTGCGTAACCTTGGTATTAACAAGGAGTACGATTTCCGCGTAATAGCTGAAAATAAATATGGACAATCTGATCCAGCCAATACAACAGAGCCTATTCGAGCCCGACATCCATTTGATGTTCCCAATGTACCTGGAATACCACGTGGCATTGACTCAACGGAGGATAGCATAACAATCGCATGGTCAAAACCAAAGCATGATGGTGGTTCACCCATTATGGGCTATATTATCGAAAAGCGCCTGTTGGGAGAGGATAAATGGACAAAGGCTGTGCATTCGCTGTGCCCCGACTTGACCTGTAAGATTCCGAATCTAATTGAAAACGCTGAATATGAATTCAGAGTAGCGGCCATTAATGCGGCTGGTCAATCTGGTTACAGTGCAGCCAGTGATCTAATCTTCTGCCGTCGACCACCCCATGCACCTAAGATAACCTCTGATTTATCGATACGTGATATGACAGTTATAGCCGGTGAAGAATTTCACATAACAGTACCATATCATGCAAGCCCAAGACCAACCCCATCTTGGCAGTTAAATGGTATTGATGTAGTACCCGATAAACGGATCAGATTTGATACGGACGATTATGCTTCGGTTTACCATAATACATCTGCGAAGAGAAGTGAAACTGGTTCGTACACCATCACACTGACCAATAGCAAGGGTTCCGATACAGCCTCATGCCATGTTACCGTTGTGGATAGACCGGGACCACCGCAGGGACCATTAAATGCTTATGATATAACCCCGGACACATGCACACTCGCTTGGAAGACTCCGTTAGATGATGGCGGATCACCTATTACCAATTATGTTGTTGAAAAACTTGATGCAAGCGGAACTTGGGTAAAAGTTAGTAGCTTTGTTCGTAACACCCATTACGATGTTATGGGCTTGGAGCCACAACATAAATATCATTTCCGCGTTAGAGCCGAGAATCAATATGGTTTATCCGATCCCCTTGATATTGCCGAACCCATTGTTGCGAAACATCAATTTACAGTCCCAGATGAACCGGGCCAACCAAAGGTAATAGATTGGGACTCTGGAAACGTCACCCTTATTTGGACACGACCCGCCGGTGATGGTGGCTCTCGTATTCAAGGTTATCAAATTGAATATCGTGATATAGTAAATGATTCATCGTGGAATACCTATGACTACCTTATTAAAGATACAAAATATCAACTATATAACCTTACTAACGGCTCTGAATATGAGTTCAGAATAAAGGCGAAAAATGCTGCAGGATTTAGCAAACCCTCGCCACCCTCATTGCGCTTTAAGCTAAAGGGCAAATTTAGCGTACCATCGCCACCAGGAACACCGCAAGTCACCAAGGTTGGTAAAAATTATGTGGATTTGAAGTGGGAGAAGCCGTTAAGAGATGGTGGATCTCGTATAACTGGATACATAATTGAGCGAAGGGATATTGGTGGTGCCGTTTGGGTTAAGTGTAATGACTACAATGTCTTAGATACGGAATTTACGGTGATTAACCTCATTGAAATGGGTGATTACGAATTCCGTATATTTGCTGTGAATTCAGCGGGAAAATCGGAGCCGAGCTTATGTACAATGCCCATTAAGGTGTGTGAAGTAATTGGCGGAGAGAAGCCGGAATGGATAACGAGACTTCACGATCGTGTTGCACCATTTGGCAAAGATTTCACCTTGCAATGTGAGGCGTCGGGTAAGCCTCTTCCAACATCAAGATGGCTTCGAAATGGTAAAGAAATTCAAATGGGCGGAGGACGTGTTACTTGCGACTCCAAGGATGGGCTCTTCCGTTTGCACATCTCAAATGTGCAGGCTGGCGATGACGGTGACTATACATGCGAGGCGATCAATTCTCTTGGATTTGTTCATACCTCCGGTTACCTCAAGATCGGGTCTCCTCCAATTATCAACCGATGTCCTAGTGAGCTTTTCTTACCCGAAGGTGATAATGGTAAGATCAAAGTCTACTATTCTGGCGATCAGCCATTAACTGTGATATTAAAACGTAACAACGAAGTGGTTGCAAAATCGGATACCAGTGATGACAGCCACATTAAGTTAACCGTTTTCGATGATTACGTGGCCATATTTATACGTGATATTGTCAAGAGCGATGTGGGCCAATATCAAATTGAATTTACTAATGATTCGGGTAGTGCCATTGGTCAATTTAATGTGCACATCACTGGCTTACCTTCAGCACCGGTCGGACCCATGGGAATCTCTCACATAGACAAACATTCATGTACTTTGACCTGGCGTCCACCATCCTATGATGGTGGCCTTAAGGTTACTCACTATGTTGTAGAACGTAAGGATGTTTCCTCACCACATTGGATAACAGTGTCTAGTACCTGCAAAGATACCTCCTTTAATGTCCAAGGCCTACTCGAAAATCAGGAATACATCTTCCGTGTTATGGCTGTTAATGAGAATGGAATGGGCCCTCCACTTGAGGGCTTGAATCCGATACGAGCCAAGGCCCCAATTGACCCACCTTCGCCACCAGGCATTCCCCAGATCCTTGAGATTGGGGGTGATTTTGTGCATTTGGAATGGAGTAAGCCGGAATCGGATGGCGGTGCTCACATTCAAGGGTATTGGATTGAGAAACGGGAAATTGGCAGTGATACATGGCAGCGTGTCAACGCTACCATCTGCGCTGCTCCTCAACTAAACTGCTCGAATCTGATCGAAGGTCGGCAATATGAGTTCCGTATATTTGCTCAGAATGTAGCAGGCCTATCAAAGCATTCATCCGCTTCGCAGGCTATTAAGATAATAGATCCAAAGGCGGCCTCGCCTCCATTGATTGTGACACCGTTACGCGATGCCAATTGCATTCAAAATCATAATGCCCAATTCACTTGCACTATTACGGGTGTTCCAAGGCCAACTATTACCTGGTATAAGGGCGCACGCGAGATAACCACTGGGGCAAGATATCACATATACGCAGAGGGCGATAATTATTTCCTAAATATCAATGACGTATTTGGAGAAGATGCCGATGAATATGTCTGTCGTGCCGTTAACAAAGCTGGTGCAAAATCAACTAGAGCTGCTTTAGCTATTATGAGTGAGTATTTTTATTCTTTATTTATGTACATATCGTAAATAATACGAAAATAACTTCATCCCACAGCCGCTCCCAAACTAAACGTTCCACCGCGATTCAGAGACACTGCCTACTTCGACAAGGGTGAAAATGTTATAATCAAAATACCATTCACTGGATATCCCAAGCCACGCATACACTGGGTAAGGGAAGGGGAGAAAATTGAGTCTGGTGGACATTACCATGTCGAAGTGAAGGAAAGACATGCGGTACTAACAATTCGTGATGGATCCCGATTGGACTCGGGACCATATAGAATAACAGCGGAAAATGAGCTTGGCTCAGATACAGCGATAGTCCAAGTGCAAATAAGCGATCGCCCCGATCCGCCACGTTTCCTCACTATCGAAAGTATTGGCACTGATTCCCTGTCTCTGAACTGGAAGTCCCCAGTCTGGGATGGTGGCAGTGACATCACAAATTATTATGTTGAGCGTCGTGAACATCCTCTATCCTCGTGGATTCGTGTAGGTAATACGCGGTTTACCTCAATGGCCGTCAGTGGCCTGACGCCCGGTAAAGAATACGATTTCCGCATCTATGCTGATAATGTTTATGGACGCTCAGAGCCATCCGAACCGAGCACTCTTATCAAGACGAAAGAATCAATTAAAAAGAAGCCGACCGAACGTAAATACGAACTTGATGCGAATGGCAAAAAGGTGCGGGGTAAAGCCGATGGACCTATCAAGGACTACGATTCGTATGTCTTTGATATCTACTCCAAATTTGTCCCGCAGCCAGTTGAAATATCGCAGCAAAGTGTCTACGATAAGTACGATATATTGGAGGAGATCGGAACTGGTGCCTTTGGTGTAGTACATCGCTGTCGCGAGCGTAGTACTGGAAATATATTCGCTGCCAAGTTCATTCCAGTTTCACATGCTGTTGAAAAGGATCTGATTCGTAGAGAAATCGATGTTATGAATCAGTTGCACCATCAAAAATTAATTAACTTGCATGATGCCTTTGAGGATGATGATGAAATGGTTCTCATATTGGAATTGTAAGCTTATTTATTAAAACATATTTTTCCTAAATGTTTATAATCCCTTTTTCTTTTTGTAAATAGCTTATCTGGTGGCGAACTATTTGAACGTATTACCACCGAAGGTTATGTGATGACGGAAGCTGAGGTTATTAATTACATGAGGCAAATATGCGAGGGTATACGGCATATGCATGAAAAGAACATTATACATTTGGACATTAAGCCGGAGAATATCATGTGCCAAACTAGATTAAGCACGAATGTCAAGCTTATTGACTTTGGCTTGGCCACTAGGCTGGATCCAAATGAAGTGGTAAAAATTACCACAGGCACCGCAGAGTTCGCTGCTCCGGAAATTGTAAACAGAGAGCCCGTTGGTTTTTACACAGATATGTGGGCCACAGGTGTATTGGCTTATGTTTTGTAAGTTTTTATTATTAATAATTAGTATAGTGTAGCTATAAAAATAGTTTTCTTTTTTATAGATTAAGCGGCCTGTCGCCATTTGCCGGCGATAATGATGTACAAACACTTAAGAACGTCAAGGCCTGCGATTGGGACTTTGATATACAATCATTCAAGTATATTTCTGAAGAAGGCAAAGATTTTATCCGTAAACTTTTGGTGGCTAACAAGGAGAAGCGTATGACGGCACACGAATGCCTGTTGCATCCTTGGTTAACCGGAGATCACAGTGGTAGCACTCAAGCTCTTAACCGTGATCGTTATTTGGCGTATCGCGAAAAGTTGCGAAAGAAATATGAAGACTTTGAGAAATATTTATTGCCAATTGGACGGCTATCCGAATACTCTTCTCTTCGTAAATTACTAATGGAAAAATATAAGATTCATGATACGGTTATTGATCGGAGGCAAGCGGCGCCGCGATTTGTAATCCGCCCATCGTCCCAGTTCTGTTATGAGGGGCAGAGCGTCAAATTCTATTGTCGATGCATTGCCATAGCCACGCCGACGATTACCTGGTCCCACAATAATATTGAACTACGACAGAGTGTTAAATTTATGAAGCGCTATACTGGCGATGATTATTACTTCATCATCAATCGTGTAAAGTTAGACGATCGCGGTGAATATATAATACGTGCAGAGAATCATTATGGTTCGAGGGAAGAAGTTGTCTTCCTTAACGTTCAACCATTGCCAAAAGAATTGCCAAAGTTCCGTACGGAATCAACGCCAGTTCGCCGACGTGAGCCTTTGCCATATACATTCTGGCAGGAAGAATCCGAATCGGCACCCAGTTTTACATTCCTTCTGCGGCCACGTGTGATGCAGGCCCGCGACACCTGTAAACTTTTATGTTGTCTTAGTGGAAAGCCTGTGCCCACGGTTAAGTGGTACAAGGATGGTCGTGAACTTAGCAAATACGAGTATGCTATGACCCATTCAGATGGTGTCGTCACCATGGAAATCATTGATTGCAAGCCATCCGATTCTGGCAAATACATTTGCAAGGCTACAAACTGCCATGGAACGGATGAAACCGAATGCGTTGTGATTGTTGAAGGTAACCAACTATGAATAGTTTTTTTAAGGTTTATTAGTTGTGTAATAATTAGCAGGAAAAAGAGCCTAATGCGACCCAATATTGCATACTTATTTTGGGTTATAAAAGTAGTTCTAGTTCTGTATCGAATTTGTTTCAATTTTTAAATTTTTTAAATACATTAAAATACAAATAGTACCTACTTATAAGTGAGCCTCTGGTGATATTTTAATAATTTCATTTAAAAAAATTTTATTCTTAATGTAAAAATTAAACTATTTCCCAGGAGAATGGGTTACGCCTGAGCAGTCCCAACTTGCCCACAATTTCCTATATTCTGGAGGTAAATTATAAAATAACAAACATTAAAAATGAATAAAATTATACACATTTTGTTGTCACTCCCTGGCATGCACCTATAATACCTTAATTGAATACAATAAAATAATATAATAGACGAACGCAAGTAAACAGCATCTGTAATATTAATTAGGTCATTTAATTTTCGTAATACTTTAGATTTGGGGGATGGGTAATAACCGATTAGATATTTTAACAAATCCAAACATACAATTAATTTTCCCTTTAAAACGATCCATACCTTGTACGGTATATATGTATTAAATATATAATAATATAAGCATTAGCCCAAATAAAAACAATTATGAGAGTTACTAATCTTAAAAAAATAATAAAAACAAAAACTTCCTACCAAACTAATATTTAAACAAACCAACAAGTGAAATATTTGATATATATACAAATTTATAATAATATTTTAAATAGACCGGAAGTACATAGAGCAACCGTTAAAGCCAGCTCCGCCACCAATAATAACATCTCGGCAATTCACTTCAACTTCTGAAGCAAAGGCAAGTGCTATTCTTATATTTTGTAATTGGTTTATAATTAATAATTAATATCTTTCTAGGCCAACAAAAAAGACGAAGCTGTAGCCGTACCAAATAGCATTTCTAGCAAAAAGAAGTATGCATCGAATAGTTTACAGACCCCTGGTAGCCCGACCAGGTCACGTAGTGCTACAAAAGAACTGATACGTAAGTATTTTTAAAAATCATTAAACAATGAATATTTCGCGTTTGAGGCTGATGAAAAATGCACGGTTATTTTTATGCGTTTTCCGTTATGAGATTACAGTTATTACTACAATTACAGTGACAGTTTTACCGATCATTCGCAAAGCAGCTTTATGATACATTCCAATTTTCACAAAATTGAAACTTAAATGTAAAATAATAAAAAATGTGCATATTTTTCTAAGTATATACAAGGCGATAAAAATAAGTGTGGGTTGGGATATAATATATGATTTCCTGTTTATATTTTTCCGTAGTTCCTCCAGATGACTCATTGATGTGCAAGCCAGAGTTTACTAAATCCCTTCACGATCTAACTATTCGTGATGGCGAACAATTGGTACTATCCTGCCAGGTTAAGGGCGATCCAGAGCCACAAATAACCTGGTCCAAGAACGGAAAATCAATCTCTTCTTCGGATATTATGGATTTAAAATATAGAAACGGTACCGCAACCTTAACCATTAATGAGGTATTCCCAGAAGATGAGGGAGTATTTACTTGTACGGCCACAAATTCGATTTGCGCTGTGGAAACTAAGTGTAAATTAACAATAAAGCGTAAGTATTTTAATCTCAAGTCGAGTTACATATTAAAGTCACCTTAAACGAGGCTTTCTAAGTAAAATAATTTAATTAAATGAACTTCCTTCAATACGTATATATTTGTAGCTCTTGATAAAAACACAACAAAACGCCATGTGACCGCTAGTGACAAGGCACCAAAGATAGTTAGCCACTTGGAGTCGCGCTTTGTTAAGGACGGCGATGCCGTAACATTGGCTTGCCGCATAATTGGCGCCGAACACTTCGATGTTGTTTGGTTGCATAATAACAAGGAAATAAAGCCCAGCAAAGATTTCCAATATACAAATGAAGCGAATATATATCGCCTGCAAATTGCCGAAATTTTCCCGGAAGACGGTGGCACTTACACTTGTGAAGCCTTTAACGACGTTGGTGAATCCTTCAGCACCTGCACCATTAATGTATCAGTGCCCGGAGATGAGCCCAAGTACCCAGTGTTCGTAAAGTTCCCCACATCGGTTACGGTATTGGAAACGGAAAGTACCACATTTGAATGTGAATTGGACTCTGAACTTCTTAATTTAGTGTGGGTTAAGGACGGGAAGCCAATAGACGAAACACTTTCACGATACTCATTTACCAAGGATAGCAATCGGTATTGTTTTACGGTTGCCAAGTGTAATTTGGATGATGTTGGCCAATACCAAGCAAAGGCTGTGGCCAAAAAGGGAGAAAGTATATGCGCCTTCTCACTAAACGTACATAATGCAGAATCGTAAGCATGCATAAATGGCTTAGGAGTATGCTCAGAAAATTTAGACTGCTCATCGAAAAGTCTCGCTATCATCACATTATGCATTTTAAACCATCATCTTTCCTGCAATATCAACAAATCATAATTTCACGTATTATATGTAGAAATACTATTAATTTAATATATAATCAACAAATGTAAATTCACATTTTTATATAACTGGCGAAAAAGGAACTCACTCAGATCTTTCCACCATCGAAATCTATAGGTATTCTTAGTGCTTGAATGACTTCTGGCATCCTCAAAATTAAGATCTTTAAACTTTAGCCATTCAAGTATTTGAGAAATGGAAGATCTGTTGTATAACGAACGAACTATAATAAAGACAAAAATGTGAAAAAGGCAGTAATTGACAAAAAAAAAAGCCCAATTTTATTATAAAAAAAAAACGAAAATACAGTACATTAATAATAATAAAACCTATGTATTTTTATTTTTGGGAAAAATCAGGTACAAAAATCATTTTTTATCAAAACGACAGACAGTTACGTTTCAGGCTTATAAAATTAGTAAAGACACACTGTGTATATCCAGGATGTTGAAAATTGCGAACGTCATCGCAATGTGTCGAGTAATTTAAAAGAAAGATATAATTAATTATAATAATTATCTAACTTTACAAGCTTATTGTAGAGTTCGCAATGTATTGTTATAAATCCATTCAGTTTTTTCTTCATAGTTAAGGATTTTCATTAAATACATTACTTTTCATGATCTTTAAAAAATGTTTTCGCTTTATTTTCACCCTTTGTTATAGCCCGATCTTCACGAACAACATATTAAATTATGTTTTGTATATATTACGCTGATTTATTTAGTCTTTAATTGATACAGATATAATTATCGTATTTGAATAGATATCCGCGATGCCATTTTACATATTTCCCCGTAACTTTTTATTTTAATAAGATTTGGCCAACTTACGAAATATACAATATCAGCCGAAATGAAAAAAAACACAATTTTTAGCCCAAAAATAATAACTTCTTCATGCAAGCCAGCTGCACAAAATAAGCTGCGGCGAAAAAATATCATACATTTTATTTTCTTAATGTTACTCTTTGGTCTTAATAATTAAGAAGATATTTTCAATTAATTTAAAGTGTAGGATATCTGGTGTAAAATACTGCATTTAAATTATTTCGATATCTTTCATAAGAACATGCTGCAAGAGCGACGCAAATAGCTTTCTTTTCAGTTCCTCTTATAATCTCTATTTTCCCTCCTTTACTATTAATAAGTTAAGAAGAAGTTAAAATTATAATTTTGAAAGTTTGCCTACTTCTTTAGGAAAAGAGACAATTTAATATAAAATTAATAAAACAGGAATAATAATTAACACAATTTTAATAAAAATGTTTAATTAAAACAAGTTTGTCAATCTTTATCAAAAACAAGCCTTACATTTACATTTCCCTACAATATTAATAATAATTATTATTTCTTTGATTGAATTATAAAATAAATGAAAATATTTTATAATTCTGTGAAGTTAAAAAAGATACAAAAATTAAATAAAACAAAATTTGTTGAGAGCGGGATTCCAACACACGGCCACCTGTTTCCTAGGGTCCGACAGCAAAGTCAAATATCACGCCGAGAAATGTCTCCCAATGAGTGTGAGTGATAAGGTTCAACCTAAATATAAAATAATATAATTATCCTAAATTAAATTATTTAATAACTTCCGAAACCAAATACAACACACATCAATCTGGTACCAAACTATAAACATCAATTAAATTAATATCAATATATTTATGTCTCTATTATACCCTTGCAGGGTATTCAAATTTTAGTCAGAAGTTTGCAACGCTTGAAGGAGACATTTCCGACCCTATAAAGTATATATATTCTTGATCAGCATCAACACCCGAGTCGATCTAGCCATGTCCGTCTGTCCGTCCGTTTCTACGCAAACTAGTCCCTCAGAATAAAAGTTTGCAGATAGTCTTTTATATGCTCTCACTACTATATAAGTCGGAACTGGCCGGATCGGACGACTATATCATGTAGCTGCCATAGGAACGATGGGTAAATTTTAATGAAAAAAATTATAACTTAGCCAATTTTTAAGATATTTGCATAAAATAAAATTTTAGATCTGACCATGTGGTATTATTTTGGAATTTCGGTTTTAATTTTTATCAAAATCGGACAACTATATCATATAGCTGCCATAGGAAAATTTTCCATATGTTTTCATAAAATTTGAGACATGGTCATTTTGTATTATTCCAGAATTTCGGTTTTAATTTTATAAAAATCGGACCACTATATCATATAGCTGCCATAGGAATATATATCTGTTTGGCTTTGTTGCTTGCAACATTTTTCGCCAGCCACATTCTGCACTGGCAACATTTATTTTATGACAGTACCCGAGGAAGCGAAAAAGTGGGAACATTTTTCTTCTTCTTCTACTTACTGCAAGGGTATTTAAACTTCGGCATGCCGAAGTTAGCTTTCTTTATTGTTTCATAAAATAGTTTTCTGCCGTGCTGAAAACTTATGAAATATATGCAACATTTAACATGCGGAAGGCAGAAAGAAAGAGGTGTGGCGAGTGAAGCTAGCGGGGGGCGCAGATAAATTTAAAGGAACAACCTGCTGAAAAGGACGAGGAGCTATAGCTAAAGATTCAGCAAATCGTGGAAACCTATGTAAATTCGAAGCTCATTATTTTTTATTTAGGAGCGACGCCTAGTGAATCCGAAGGTACTCAAAATGCCATTCAGTCAGACAACTAGCCTCGATCATGGCTTAAAAATAAATACGCCAGGAACTGGTAATTTTTTAATTTTAAATAATATTTCTAACGAATGTTAGTTGTCGCGGATCGAAAATAGTAATCGATAGGTGTAGTCCGATTGTGATAAGATTTGTGAACTAAATGTGTGCAGTGCACTGTTTTTTCGCCATCGCCATTAGCATTTTTATTGTCCTGCGAAAGTTTGGAGGACACACTGCAATGAGCTAGAACTAAGTATGTTACAACTGTAATAATATGAATTCTTTCAAAATAAAACGAGCCTATTGCCACGGATTAAAGTTTACCTTTCTTTATGATCCAAAGTGGAGTAGCCGTTTAAGGCAACTCCGTTCGCAAGACGACATTAGTAGTAATGACACGTCCACAAACGGCGTTCATTTAGCTAGCTTTAAACATTGTATGTCTCGTACATCGATGTTTTTGCACCTCTACTGGATACCACCCTTCGAAACAGACCTCGGGGACAAGCTGTTCCAAACTATTTGCCTCTCGCTCTTTTTCACTGCTTTGGAACAGTTTTCGTCTCTCTGGATAAAATATCATCTATACGATTTTTCAAAATATCCGCCAACTCTGATCAAAAGTGGTCTTCTAAAGCACGGTATCCAGACAGATGAAAACTGTTCCAAAGCAGTGAGAGAGAGCGAGAGGCAAATAGTTTGGAACAGCTTGTCCCCGAGGTCTGTTTCGAAGGGTGGTATCCAGTTCAGATTCGAAAATACTAGGAAGGTGCAAGATTTAGGAGATTATTTGAATGCGCACTTTTAGTATTTCCATAACGCGTCGAGGAAAAGCACGGTTTTCAGTTCTAAAGCACGGTATCCAGACAGAAGAAAACTGTTCCAAAGCAGTGAGAGAGAGCGAGAGGCAAATAGTTTGGAACAGCTTGTCCCCTAGGTCTTTTTCTTAGCGCGGTATCCAGTTTAGATTCGAAAATACTAGACAGGTGGAAGATTTAGGAGATTATTTAAAGGCGCACTTTTAGTATTTCCATAACGCGTCGAAGAAAAGAATAAAAATTTTAATAAAACAGATTGTCCCCGATGTTTGCTTCTCGCTCTGCCCTTCACATCTTTCAAAGTATGGATCCCGCCACGAACAATAATTCGTAGAAAAGTTGAATCCAGGAGTTAAAAGAGCAAATGCAGTCTTAAATAAATTTATGTAGGAAAATACAATACAAATTGCACAAATTTGCATTAAAGAGACATGGGACGAAAAAATAAAATTAAAAATGAGAATGTAGCGACAATCAAAAATCGGCCACCTTTGCATATTGTTATGCAACTAGTACAGCTTTTCGCAGCTTCTCCTCCATTATAATGGCCACTGGTGCCATCATGTTTCTTCCTGAACGGGACACGGAACTCAATTCCAATCATCCGAGTTCCTTCCACATGTACTGGGAGCTGTCCCAGACAGGCGCAGCAGCCGGAATGCATGCCAATAGCTAAAGAACAACTATTAATATCATCAAAATATGAACGTGTCTATTGTTTCAAATATTGCTGTCAACAAAGTATGACCTCATCATTGGCGCTCAAAACTTGCTGAACAACAAATAAAAGGAGCGGTCACACTTCAAAAAAATAAATATTTTTCCGCTGCGTGACAACTTTTAGGACTGGATACCGTGCTTAAATGTCCAATAACATCGATGAAAAGTTTCTAATAACCGATGTTTTTTTCGACCATCGATATTTTTGTGTCGTCACTATCAAGAGAAAAAGGTAAGGTACGTAAGTTTTTTTATTTTCTAAAGTTATTCTTTTCGATTGGAACCGGTGGTGGAGGCGACGGCGTTAAATTTGACAAATTCTAAATGCTTAAGTATTTTTAAAAACCTTTTTCATTATGCCCTAATTTTTTATCAATTAATCATATTTTAAGGAGGCCTAATGCTATATGGCGCCCTTTAAGGAAGTTGCTCAGAAATTTCTGTGTGTGCCTGCCACATTTGTGAGCCCAAAAAAGCAATTTATATCTTAGCGCAGGCCATGCCTTAGCCCGGACAATGTTGATAAACTAATGTTTATTAATAAAAATCACAGCTCTTTTAATACTGCTTAAGACTTAAGAAATGATCACAGTTATCCGTTTTCTAAATTTATTTTTTAAGCCAAGTATATAAATATTTTAATTTTTATTATAAATATTACCATAATAGTGCATTACAGTAATTTTAAAAATATTATTTTAATTTGTTGAAGCATCGATTAAACATGGACGTTTCTACTTCGATGCTCTTAACATTCGAAATATTCGTTTGTTTTTAGAGCTATAGCACGGTATCCAGACAGAAGAAAACTGTTCCAAAGCAGTGAGAGGGAGCGAGAGGCAAATAGTTTGGAACAGCTTGTCCCCGAGGTCTGTTTCGAAGCGCGGTATCCAGTTCAGATTCGAAAATACTAGAAAGGTGCAAGATTTAGGAGATTATTTGAAGGCGCACTTTTAGTATTTCCATAACGCGTCGACGAAAAGAATAAAAATTTTAATGAAACTGTTTGTCCCCGATGTTTGCCTCTCGCTCTGCCCTTCACATATTTCAAAGTATGGATCCCGCCACAAACAATAATGCGTAGAAAAGTCGAATTCAGGAGTTAAAAGAGCAATATAGTCTTAAATAATTTAATGGAGGCAAATACAATACTTTGAAAATCACATAAACATGCATAAAAGAGACAAACGCAGCTTCTCCTCCATTATAATGGCCACTGATTCTTCCTGAACGGGACACGGAACTGAATTCCAATCATCCGAGTTTCGTCAATATGTACTGGGAGCTGTCCAAGACAGGCGCAGCAGCCGGAATGCATGCCAATAGCTAAGGGACAACTATTAATATCATCTAAAGATAGACGTGTCTATTGTTTCAAATATTGCCGGGTGTCAACAAAGTATGACCGCATTATTGGCGCTCAAAAATTGCTGAACTACAAGTAAAAGGAGCGGTCACACTTCAAAAGAATAAACATTTTTCCGCTGCGTGACAACTTTTAGAACTGGATACCGTGCTTATCCAATAATCCTATTGATATTAGTGTTATTTAGTATTTTATATTTATAATCAGTTTACGCTTTAGAAAATTTGTCCTAGAATTTTCCACCCATAATTGCTTTCTTTTGACAAGTATAAATTCATTAATTTCGCTTTGCAATCACAGCTATTAACTTTTTTAATCTGGCAACGCTTTTAGCTTTTTCGCGTGCAACATTAATCTTACGCCAGTACCCTCGTAAGCGAAAAGAAAGTTCTACTTCTTATTTTTCGCTCGGCTTTGCGGCTATCAATAATTGTATCTCATGATAGTACCAGGCTTTATATAAAGCTGTGCAGCTTACAAAATTTTTCGTTTATTTTAGTACTAGACCTAATTAGCAATAATCGACGCCGGAAAAAGCACCTGGGGTTATTGCTCATACATTACATTATCGGTTTGTGGAGAAGATAATGGGAAACTATCGGTGTTCTTCCAGCCCTGGTTCTTGTGTTCGGATGAAAAAAATTGTGTATTATTGAAGATAGAAACTGGGCATACATTTACAACTTTATTTATATGCCTTGTATTCAACAAAATACAAGCTCCCGTTTAGCAAAATGGCACCTAATTGTTGTCTAATCTTATTTTTTCTAAAGATGTGTTGACTTTTTCGTTAATGGTTTCAGTTCTCTGTGAATTTGTGTGCATATAAACATATACATGTTTATGAAAAGTAAAATAGTGTTTTTGTGCAATATTCAGAATGTTCGTACCGAATAATTAATAATTATTGGCAATAATTCCAATGAGCAAAATGCATTGTATACAGATATGCATACATATATGTACGTATATGTAACTTTCTAAGAAAAGCGCGTGCAGGAAGCCAACACAATAATTCAGCAGTTAAAAATAATATTAAAAATAAGTTAAAATTGCTAAAAGTTTGTAAACAGGTTTTCTTTTTCGAAATTCAAATTTGGGCTACAATGATAATGATTTTGTTAACCAAAACAAAGCTGTGGAAATATAAATAATAGCTTAGATATCTAAGAATCGATGTACGTATGTATACCTAAAAACTATGGTTGGTTCATTAAGAAAAAACGATCATATTGAACTGTCTGGCCAGAACTCAATTCGGAAAAATACTGTTGCTGCCGGGGAAAACATTTTAAACGAAAAACTAATCTTCAAAGCACCAAAAAACAATTCTTCACCTACACGCACAATGTCTATACCACAGCTTAAGGTCCAGCAGATGATTAACCGAAACTCGAACGCCAACCAGGCTAATATTATTACTCATCCTAATTCCCATACTTCAAGTCAACATCAAGGGTGCCGCGGCGGCAGACGGCATGTTCAATATTTCAGCAGAAGCTATGGTTCATCGGCTTTGATTTATAATCGCCAAGAAGATATGCCGCTAGATTTATCAGATCCCGATCCAAATCCTCCAGATATGCTTGTCAGCAATTTTTATTTACAGCAGCGCAGTTCAACTTCTGATGGCTCTGAGCCCTCTGTCTCTACTCAAGGTAAATAATAATACTTTAAAAAAAATGTATTAATCAATAATTAAACTTAATAATTTTATCAAAAATTTTAGCCATATCGCTTCCAAATGTAACGGCCAGCTTAACGAAAACGGAGGATACCAATTTAAGTTTAAGCACTACTATCTCAAGCAGCTGCTGTAAGTCTAAGGCACAATCTGAAACCGAAGTGGAACAGAATTCCCAACCTATGGAGAATCAAAGCTATTTGTTTCACGAACAAATCATCATGTCCGGCCACCAGAAGAGTGCTCTGCAGGATAAGCCTAAGGTACTCGTCGTTTCTCCTCAGCAAGTTATGATCTTGTATATGCATAAGCTAACTCCCTACGAACGTACAGAAATACTGGCCTATCCCCAGATATATTTTATCGGGGCGAATGCCAAAAAGCGTCCCGGCGTATATGGACCTAATAATTCGGATTATGATAATGAACAAGGTGCTTATATACATGTCCCGCATGATCATGTGGCGTATCGTTATGAAATGTTGAAAATAATTGGTAAGGGCAGCTTCGGGCAAGTAATAAAGGCCTATGATCACAAAACCCACGAGCATGTTGCTCTTAAAATTGTGCGCAACGAGAAGAGGTTTCATCGTCAGGCCCAAGAGGAGATTCGAATTCTTCATCATTTGCGGCGTCACGATAAATATAATACAATGAACATTATCCATATGTTCGATTACTTTACATTTCGAAATCACACTTGCATCACATTTGAGCTTCTTAGCATTAATCTTTACGAATTGATTAAAAAGAACGGGTTTAAGGGCTTCAGCCTTCAGTTGGTGCGAAAATTTGCACATTCTTTGCTGCAATGCTTAGATGCTTTGTATAAAAGCGACATTATCCATTGTGATATGAAGCCGGAAAACGTTCTACTAAAGCAACAAGGACGTTCGGGTATAAAGGTGAGCTATATGTATATATATATATACATACATACTACTATATAAAATTTTTTTTTATTCGTAACGTACGCAACCAAATTGTATTATTATATTTAAGTAGTAGTACAGTATATTTTATAGTAGTAGTATAGTATATTTTGTTCTTCAAGATAATATTTATATTTTTATTTTGAATCTCCCTTGTACAGGTAATAGACTTTGGTTCGTCTTGCTTTGAAAATCAACGAATCTACACATATATCCAGTCACGTTTCTATCGCGCTCCCGAAGTCATATTAGGCTCAAAATATGGCCGAGCCATTGATATGTGGTCATTGGGTTGTATCTTAGCGGAATTGCTATCGGGGCATGCCCTGTTTCCGGGTGAAAATGAAAGCGATCAGCTGGCGTGCATTATTGAGGTGTTGGGAATGCCAAATAAGAATATATTAGCTAGTTCGAAGCGATCTAAATCATTTTTTAGCCCAAAGGGATATCCCCGCTACTGCACTGTCCGCACCATGTCGGATGGGATGGTTGTTCTAATCGGTGGTCAGTCCCGAAGGGGCAAGCCACGCGGTCCTCCTTGTTCCAAGAGTTTATCGAAGGCGCTGGATGGATGTAAGGATCCGCTGTTCCTCAATTTCATACGCGGCTGCCTGGAATGGGATGCCGAGAAGCGACTAACACCATCGGAAGCATTGAAGCATCCTTGGTTGCGTCGTCGCCTGCCGAGGCCGCCGAGCACTACAAGTGGTGGTTGCAATACAAGCGGAAATCAGTCCCCAGTAACAGGTATATAGATATATAGAATATATAGAATATATAAAAATATATAACATATTTTTGTAGGTCCAAATAAAGGTTCTGCAAATGAAGTAACAAATACAATTTCCTCAATATCGGCCACATCTATTTCGTTAACAATTGAAAGGGACAACGAAAATAGCGAGTCTGATTTAAAACTTACGAAGCTGGCCAACTTAACAGTCAACGAAGGCGAATTAATAACGAAAAAGGACACCGATATCTTGGCAGAGAGTTTAAGAAAGGCCAGCGTTAATGACATCTCGCCACGATTTTTATTACCATCATCAACAACAACAACAGTACATTCAGCGGATTCTGGCGAAACATCTAGATATTATCCAGCGTCTCTGCCCTATTTACCGCATTTAATGAACAATAATGGAATTAATAGTAAGCAGATTTAATCAAATTTTTACCTGTATGAAAAATATATATATTTGTTTTTTAAGGATTCACTGGTTCTCTAAACAGCTCGGCTAACTCTCTGACCCAACTGGAGCATGTCACAAGTTTGGATATCCTGCAAGATTACTCCTCGACCTCAAGCACGCCCAATTTAAAGGCAAAAGAATCAGGATCTGGATATGCCATAGATACAGCTAACGAGTCATTAGCTGACCTAGCTAGTAGTGGTTACGTTATGGATAAATCAATTGAAATTATTAGTGGTAACTCCAACCTAACAAAAATAAGAAATGATATGTAGCCAATTCCTGACAATATCACACATTTTGCCATCTTAATGATCATGAAAAGCGCAGTTTGTCATGTTTGTTATTAATTTGATTTATTATTAAAAAGGGCACTGCCAATAAAAAGTGATACAAAATTAATAAATAAAACATCAAATCAAGTCGCACACATAAATACATACAAAAACTAAGATCTCACAAATTTAAATATGTATGAGTTTTTATTACAAAACAGAATTGCTACGATAAATGTTACACACAATTTGGATTATAATGTTACATCAAAAATCTAACCTTATTTTAAAAAATAAACATAAATATTATATATACGCATAAATATGTAGAAAGATACACTGCTAATCCAATCTGATTTCCGATTGTTTGAAAGATAAAAAAGGTTCTATATGGGTTGAATATGACTATATGAATATAAAAAGTAATTGTAAAACGGAAGTCCTAAATTCAATTTTTTACTTATATTTCATTCAATAAAGTTATACTTTCTTAATAGAAAAATTCACTAAAATAGAGATTTCTATTGTCTGCCATCTGCTCTTTTTATAATCGAAAAGATCAAAAACAAACTATGCTTTTGGCAATATTTATATTGTTAAACAAATTAAAAAAATTTATTTAATTTAAGTTAATTCTAAAGTCGAATTCAAGATATGCATCGAACAGGCTTTAAAATGTAATTTTTGGTTAAAGCAAAATAAAAAATGCCTTATTTCAATATCTGAAGTGTTTGCATGCTAATTACCA
Source organism: Drosophila seguyi (assembly GCA_008042675.1). Classification (NCBI taxonomy): domain Eukaryota; kingdom Metazoa; phylum Arthropoda; class Insecta; order Diptera; family Drosophilidae; genus Drosophila; species Drosophila seguyi. The sequence goes on along the minus strand of VNJU01001154.1, from coordinate 26,107 downwards.
ATAAAGAGTAATTTAAAATAAAAACTATGAGTAATGGGTTCATTTCAGAGCATTAAACCAGATTTTGTTTTAGATGTTATTATGTGGGCCATTTCCAGTTATCAATTTTGAAAGGTCTACAGAGATTAGGCCTTACCCCAGACCTTTTTTTAATTTTCACTTTCGAAAAATTCTCATGGATTCGTATTAAGTCTTTTACTCTCTGTTGTAATTGCAATTCTAACCTTCCGCATTCTTTCTAGTCCGCCGCCTCTGTTCAAAACTGAGAGTGATACCAGCATACAAAAATAAATTTAAAAAAAAACAATAATTTTCCTGATTTTATTTTTTAACAATCGTTTTTACGGTTTCTATGTTACTCCTTTATTTATTAATTTACAAACATATTTCACAACACTGCGAACGACTGGCTGCAATTGAAAATATTTTGAAGTGGGTACCACCGAGAAATATTATGGGAAATATATAGGGTATTTCGTTCAAGTTAAAGCTAGGTACTAGATCCATTTTCTGACAGCAGTTTGCAGCAATATAAAAAAAAACGCAGCGAAAAGAAGAACTTTCTGGCTTTCATTTTTCGTGGGTACTGGAATGTTGCGTGCGAAAGAGTAAAAGCGTTGCCTGAACAATAAACCAAACAGCTGTATATCTTTTGAAAGCTAATTATGGAGGTAAAATTGTAGGGAATAAATTGTCTAAAGTAGAACAATTTACTTCTGACAATAAAGTGGCCTTAATAAAAGCAGTTGAGGTGATGCCCGTGATATGGGATTTAACCCACAAAGGGCCTTTTATTGCAATATTTAATAATAATTTAAGAATAACAATTTATGAGGGCTGTCTGTATATGTTCGATAAAAAATATTAAGAATTAATCATTAATCCTAGTATTAACATAAGATAAAAATTCGTAAAACGGCAAGACTCTATATTGTAGCGAAAAAGAAAATAATAGAAATTTCTGATCTATCGCTCGGTTGAAAGAAGATAAGATAAATGTTCCAAGCAAAAAATATATAACACATATATGTATAAATATTTGCCTTGAGTGCTACATAGTGGTAAATACGTCAATAAATAGTATTCAAACATCCAATTCGTTGGAATGCATGTTTGTTTTGTTTGATATAGTCTTTTTTTTTTTGTACAAAACACAGCTGGGAATCTCACATTTTTTTCAATTCTTTGGTCCCACTGGTTCCCAAGCGGAAAATATATCGCAAAAAATATAACTTATTTTTTTTAAATTGTAATTAAAGGTTAAAATCTCAAACGTTTTCCAATAATATGCCCTGGTACAATTCATCATTTCCCTTCGTCTATGATAAATGTTGTCATTCCGTTTATTTTAAACGGTAAACGGCATTATATTTTCAGATTTCTAACTCGTGCTTCGTCGTTAGCAGAAAATGGTTGGCAATCTAACCTACGTACTAAGTCTCAATCCATATTGAAAAAAAAAAAACGATAACTTATCGAAAATCGATTTTTTAAGACGCAAGACCTTAAGTTGCCGTGCAAATTTTCTCACGCATAAGTAAAATTAATCATCTGGTATTTTTTCAACTGCACTTCAGATCGGATAATAAGTAACGCCAATAAAATATATATAAGATATAAGTCTTTTAGAGCAAGTTACAACGTACAACAGATAATGTTGTGAATGGTGTTCATAGACAATTGCCACCCTTCTTATGCAGTACACAATGTAAAAAACGACTTATGTTGTGTAAAAAATAACGGCTAACAAAAATTGAATAATTTTAAGTGCGAGCGTCAACTGTGGGTGCAAATAAAAAAATAAGATAATTAAAAAGAAATAAAAATACTTTAACAAAAGGAATAAATTAACCATCCCCTTCTTTTTTATCGAAATTCCACGATTTTTCCACCCTCTTCTGAAGAAATAAATGTATGTAGATTTGCATATGTGCATATGTATATGTATGTGTGACAAACTTCCAAAACAACGAAGATAAAATGCCTTTATATACGTATTTATATTAACCAATCTAATATTGGTTTGTTCTACTTATTTGGCTTCTTTTTATTATTTATTTCATATTGAAAATTGTATTGTTTTCCTACTAGTTCGTATAATATTCATGTAACATATAAATTTACAATGATTCATATGAAATATGTTTTTTTAGATGGTTAATACATAATACTCTAATAATCTTCGGCTTATTTTTATTAATATTTTGGAATGTGTTGATTTTAGGTGTCTTTTTTAGTTTTTATGTTTTAATAAATTTATGCACAAAATAGGAAAATGTATTGTATTAATTAATTCGATTAATAGGAAAGAAATATTAAAGGATTTGTATAGCACTTTGTATACAAACTAAGCTCACTGAAATTTTCAAGGTAACAAACAAAAAATAATAATAATAATAATAACTAGCTTATGAACCACTGCTTATCGTACTCTTCCATATTTGCAGAAGCAGCTAACGAAAATCAATCAACCATCTAAGCCTATTGGTAAAGAACCATGATTGATCCCAGTTCGAGCGAAGAGGAGGGCGATGACGATTCCATTGCTAATGTGTCGTCTAATAAGGGACGCCATCATGTCCAGCCGTCCAATAAGAGTGGTCCTGGAAGTACAGTTTCCGTTCCAGTTTCTGGTCTGGGCTCTTATATACCAACATCTGGCTCTAACGGAGATCTAACTGGGAATCACAGGAATATAGCGAATACAAATACAACGGCTGTCAATAATCGCGTTGATGCTGGCCAAAAAAGTGTTGCATGCGGTGGATCTGGATTGGGGGTTGGCGGTAACAAAAATCAAGACCAAATACAAGGTACTAATCGAGTTGATGGAGGCGGTCTTGAGGTGCCCAACAACGTAATTCCCAGGTAAGGTTTACACATAAATATACATATTTTTTTAATCAAATTTATGGTTAAACAATTATTATTTTAGTGTCGTTTCGCAAGAAACTCTAAATCAAAGTATTGGTTCATCAAGGGCCAATTCGCTACCGCGTCCATTATCGCCTTCGCCTTCTGTAACCAGCGAAAAACAAGAAACTGGGGATCCCCATGTAAGTAGCATATTTCTTTGAAAGTGACATTAGAGAGCTTAAAAAAAAAACCGATAAGCCAATTTCGAAACATTATGGCCTCCTATCCATATATGTTAATATGTATAACCTTTTTTTAAAGGACAAGCATGAACGTGAAGAAGATGAACGCAAACGTCGAATACAGCTTTACGTGTTTGTCTCACGCTGTATATCATATCCATTTAATGCTAAACAGCCCACTGATATGACAAAACGACAGACAAAAATAACCAAACAGCAATTGGAAATAATAACTCAGAGATTTCAGGTAAAAATCGTGCGAAAACTTAAATTTTGTTTACCACAATACCATTTTAATCCTAAATGTAATATTAAAATATATATTCGATGAACAGGCCTTTCTTAAAGGGGAAACACAAATAATGGCTGATGAAGCCTTTCAAAACGCTGTACAAAGCTATCATGATGTGTTTTTAAAATCGGAGCGCGTTTTAAAGATGGTTCAGTCGGGTGCCTCATCGCAACATGATTTTCGTGAAGTCTTTCGAAATAATATTGAGAAAAGAGTGCGATCCTTACCTGAGATCGATGGGTTAAGCAAGGAGACCGTTTTAACCTCTTGGATGGCTAAATTCGATATAATACTAAAGGGGAGCGGTGAGGAGGACTCAAAGCGACCGTCACGAATGCAACAATCGTTAAATAGTGAACTAATACTATCCAAAGAACAACTGTATGATATGTTTCAGCAAATATTATCGGTGAAGAAATTTGAACATCAAATTTTATATAACGCGCTAATGGTGAGTAATAGTCGAAAATATAGTCGATAGTCGTAAGTGAATTTGAGGGATAAGATTTGGTCATAGCTTCAAGTGCAATTTTTACAAACTATTAGAGTCCGCCAGCGTTAAAAATTATTAAAAGTGCCATCTAGAGTTTGAATGGGTTAATATTAATATTAATATTTACCAATAAAACTAATTATTACTATTATTAAACACGAACCTACAATTCTATCCCCCGATATTGTGTATAATTAGTATGTTTATGAAAAAGTTATTTATTAAAATTGTAATCAGTTTGATAATACAAAATAATTAAATACATTTTATAGTTGGACTCGGCGGATGAACAGGCCGCTGCCATAAGACGCGAATTGGATGGTCGAATGCAGCGTGTGGGTGAAATGGAAAAAAATCGCAAGCTAATGCCAAAATTTGTATTAAAAGAAATGGAATCTCTGTATATTGAGGAATTGAAATCGTCCATAAATTTGCTAATGGCGAATTTGGAATCTCTGCCAGTTTCGAAAGGAAATATGGATAGTAAATACGGACTTCAAAAACTAAAGCGATATAATCACAGGTTAAATATATTATTTTACGCTTGCAAACAGAATGAAATGTTGAACAAGGTATTTTGTTTTTCCATCTTTTTGCTTCTCCTGTATTGGTATCTTCAGTACTCCGTCGTTTTTGTAAGTTTTTCAATAATCAATATTTATTTAAATAAGCAAATCATAATTATATGGTAAGTATATCTCGAAGAGACTTATAAATCGCTTAAGTTATGGCTAACAGATTTTATGCAAGGTACACCAAATATATCTATGGAACCGTAAACGTTCATTACATTCTTGATAACATTTTAATGTCTTTATTTTATGCTAATATATATTATTTAATGTAATTAATTAACTTTTTCTTTCTTATTAAATTTAATAAGGAAACTAATATTACGTTCGCATGGCTCATTGTCTAAGCTGGAAGGAGACTCTGAGGATGGTTCAACTCAACTTACCAAACTGGATGTGGTTCTAACCTTTCAATTGGAAGTAATTGTTATGGAAGTCAAAGGTCTCAAATCTCTGGCACCAAATCGCATAGTTTATTGCACAATGGAAGTGGAAAATGGCGAAAAGCTACAAACGGATCAAGCGGAGGCATCGAAGCCCATGTAAGAAGCGAGATATTTATTTATTTATTTAATGCTAGATGCTGGTTAAAACCAAACAACTAACTAAAGAGCATTGGCTGCTGTGGCCTACCGCTCGAAGAAGCGAGATATATCTTCTACATTTATATTATTTTCTTAACTTATTAATATTTAATATTTTCTATTTTCTTCCTTAGGTGGGACACACAGGGCGATTTTACAACTACACATCCATTACCTGTTGTTAAAGTGAAACTTTACACGGAAAATCCGGGTATGTTGGCACTGGAGGATAAGGAACTAGGGAAAGTAACCCTAAAACCTACGCCTTTATCATCTAAAGTAAGTTATTGCAATTAAATGGAAATTGTAACATAAATAATAGTAGGTTTATAAAATAATAATGATTTATATACTTAATACAAGTCCCCTGAATGGCATCGTATGATTATACCGAAAAATCTACCAGATCAAGATATACGTATTAAGATAGCTTGCCGACTCGATAAGCCTTTAAATATGAAGCATTGTGGGTAAGTATATACATAAACACAATATATTTTATATATGGGATTTCTATTATTTCGAATGCAACACTAGTAGGCACAATTTTTTTTTTTGCAAAATCGCTGAATAGTTTTTAAAAACGGTTCTTCTGCATTTTAAAAGAGACCAGACGATCTTTATAATATTTTAGTTTGAACTTGGGTCGTCTAGTTTGAGACAGTACCGCCTTCGTCCGCATAGTATGATAGCTAATCTTTGAAACTGAGTTTTTGTTTTATATAATTTCTTTTATTTTTCCTTACATTTGATCAAATTTCATTAATTCGAAATAAACCAATTCGGCGTGCCGAAGCTAGCTTCCTGTGTGAAGTTTATCTGAAGGCATTAAATTAATTAAATAATTTATATTTTTATACCTATTGTTTATCTAGTCATCTTTATGCCATTGGTAAATCAGTTTGGAAAAAATGGAAAAAGCGTTATTTTGTCTTGGTTCAAGTATCTCAATATACCTTTGCAATGTGTAATTATAAAGAGAAAAAATCAGAACCATCGGAAATGATGCAGTTGGATGGTTACACTGTAGACTACATAGAAGCTGCCAGTGGTGAGTATTATTAATTAGGAATACTGAAATACTTTCATCAACTGTTTTTTATCAGTTTGCTATGGAATTTTAGTAATAACTTGGGAAGGAGATATAGAGAATGTCATTAAAAGCTCTGATATTTTATAAATTCGTATTATTTAGCAAACCTTATGTTTGGAATTGATCTTAATGGGGGACGTTACTTCTTTAATGCTGTCCGTGAGGGCGATAGCATTTCGTTTGCCTGCGACGATGAGAACGAGTGCAGCCTTTGGGTAATGGCTATGTACAGAGCAACAGGACAATCGCATAAACCAACGCCGCCAATAACCCAGGATAAGAATTCAGCGCTATCGAAAATTCAAGGTGGTAAGTAGTATGAAGCATTTTTGAAACATCTGATATATAAAATATTTTGTATAAAGCTAAATTTACAATGCACAAGCAAAGTCACTCGTCCTGGGTATTTACACTCTCCATACAGGAGGTTATCATGAAAAGCTTTCTCTCTTCCAAGTGAACGGAAGTTTTTTTTCTTGCGCTCTCGTTTTGTGTAAATTTTATTTTAAAACTACCGGAATTTTACTTAAATCTTCTACTTTGTGTCTTATAATGGTCCCGTTTACTTTACGTGCATGCAGCTACTCTGATTTGTGGATTTAATTCTGTTTAATTTTGCAATTTAGCCAGGGTGTCACCGCTGACGCTACCCTAAGATCCCTATCATCCTACTTTCGATCTGACTCTCGACATTGGGACTGACTTACAGAAAAGTCAAAAAAGTCCTTCGTTTTCGCAAGACATACTTTGAACAGCTGAATAAGTTTATATCTGATTTTAATTGGTCTGATTTATACATGTGCACTGACGTGGCTTAAGCCGTGGATAATTTGTACAGTGCCATGACTCATTTTTTACTAAATGTGTTCCATCAACCACAAATAAACTTCCTTGGTTTACTAAAGAGTTGAGTCGTCTTAAAAATAAAGAAAGCTATGCTGTATACTAAATATAAATCTACCGGTTCTGATTCTGCCCAATCCTCTTATTTATCGGCTTGGTCGAAATTTACCGTGTTAAACGCGCAGTGTTACAAAAATTATTTGGCTTGTTGTAGGGCCAGTTCTCTCAGGACCCAATACAGTTTTATTATTTGGTTAACACTAAGCGTAATCTAATTACTCATTGAAAATACGTAAATTACGTAAATAATGATTAGGCGGCATCTGTTTGCTCAGTTTTTTCAAGCCTCTTACTCGAATTCCACTGACTTAAATCAAATCCCAAATCGATCTTAATTTTCAGTCCTACCTTAAACGAAAGCTCTATCTTTTCAGGTCTTCACCGTGTTAAGCCCGTTTATTCGCCAGGTCCCGACGGAATACCTGGCTGTTTGCTTAGGTATTGTGCCAACGCCCTGGGCAATTCCCTTTTGAAATTGTTTGCCTTACCCTGAGAAACATCCCACTTCCCATTTTTTTTTGGAAGGAATCATTTGTTATTCATCCCACAAAAACGAGAAGCAATTCTGATGCCAACAACTATAGCGGAATCTCGATGTTGTCGGCCATCCCAAAACTTTTCGAAAAAATCATTACTTCTCATTTGGAGCACCTGAGTCCCTTGTTTGTTTACATTATTTATTAAAGACCTGACCAAAGTTCTGACTAACTCCAGAGTACTTATGTATGCGGACGACGTAAAAAATATGCTTGCAATACAAGGACGCGTCTTGCCAGTCGGATATACAGATAGATTTTAATCATTTTTAAACATGGTTCGTTTCTTTTCGTTCCCAGGGCTGCTTTTTGGAAATAATTGCTTTAGTTGATGATTTTAATGTCCGCCTGGATCCTAAACCAGACTTTATTTATCAAATTTCATGGCTGGTGAATAAAGCCAGAGGTGTACTTGGATTCATTAAACGTTGGTCGAAAGAATTCAATGACCTTTACGTTACGAAATCCCAATTTTTTTCCTTACTTCGTCCTATCTTAGAATATCGATCTTGCGTTTGGAGCCCTTAGTATCGGATAAACAGGAAACGCATTGAGTCGGTTCAAAGAACTTTTTACTTTTCGCTTAACGCGGGTTAAACTGGGATGCAAACCGGAGGTTACTCTCCTTTTCTAGTAGACTACTCCTTATTAACCTTCCATCTTTATCTAACCGTAGAACCATGCTTGGCATTACTTTTACTTATAACCTTATCCACGGTGAGATGGAAAGTGCTGACTTGTTGGCTCAGCTTAACTTTCACGTAACGAGTAGAAATACTAGATCCTATATTCCCTTAGTTTGCGCCACTGTATAACTTCTTTTGAATTGCATGAACCCTTTAGAGTCTTATATGCAAATTTAACAATTAGTAGTACATAATAACTTCAAACGTAGATGCCCTTTCTAAATTAAAAACATGAATACTAACCCACTTAGTACACACGCAAGTAGCGCGCCAGTAGTCACTTCCTCGTATTCCTTTTCGTTATTTTCATCTTTTGCGCCTACTTACACCTAACACGAACAAGCACGTGCTTGGTGTCTACCGGCCCCTTGAATGTTCTGCTTCTAGTGCATCAACGTCTAAAAATATTTTCAATGTTTTTCTATCAGATCCCTGCTTGGGCGTAAAGTAGTTCTTTGGCCGGCTTAAAACTCAGTCGGGGCCAAGGAACCTATACAAGAAATTTATATAGAAGGATGGAACCTGTAGTAGAAAATTGTATAAGAGTGTGTGATGAGCCTTGAAACGAGTGGGTTCACACGCCGTTGCAGCTCTGCTAGCTGCGTGCCGCGGGTCAACACCCATAGCTATTGCACCGATCGCGCCGTATAGCGGGTGATCGAAAGGGATTCAGACAATAACACGAAGGAAAACAAGAAAGGAAGTTAACTTCGGCATGCCGAAGTCATTTTAAGTCAGTACCCGAGAATGCGAAAAAGTCAGAACATATTTCTTCTTCTTCTCCTACTTACTGCAAGGGTATTTAAACTTCGGCATGACGCTTAGCTTCCTTCCTTGTTTTCAAATAAATTTACCGATCGTTCCTATGACAGCTATATGATATAGTTGCCCGATCCAGACGGCTATGACTTATGTAGTAGTGAGAGCATATAGAAGCCTGTTCTCAAAGTTTCATTCAGATAGCTTTAAAACTGAGGGACTACATTGCGTAGAAAGGCACCCTGCAAGGGTTAAAGAATAGGTTACGCCTTCTGAATAACCTCAAAAGAGTGAAAAACGCCGTTTTCTGTGTACTTAACTTCAAAAATCTCGAAATCCTGTAATGTATTGGTGATGGCCAGATTTTGAGCACAAATTCGAATTCTACGCAGCAAAATACTTCGGAAATGACCCTCTTCTCACCCTCACCTGATTTTTGCAACAACTCACATGGGCCCAAAATTTGTAATCAATAGTTTGACGCTCTATTGCAATAAACCAAAAAATTTCAGCATTTTTTTTGTTGTTTTTTTCATTAAGAGAGCATTACTCAATAGTTTTGCAAAAATACTTATGCCATTAAAAAAATCGTTGTCTGCATGCATTTATATCAGGTCGGGATGTTCCAAAATAAATTATTTTTGATTTAATGGGGTGACTCTTCATGAAAATTCGGTTTAAAATTCATTACGTCCACTGCCGCAATTATAGACTAGACACTTCAACTGATTTCATGACTATCAATTTATTTAACAACGTAGGCACCTATTTTATCCGGTACCCATAGGGAATACGCAACGAGTTTTTAATACTAAAAGATTCTTTATGTCTAGTTAAAGAAAAAAGCGAGCTGGTATATATCAGAGATCGGCAAACGACGAATGACTTAAACACTTTAAGTATACTCGCTTTTATCACCGCAACGTCTAAGTAGACCATAGGCAATGCACAAAAATATGCGGTAGACAGAGGTATGCGCTTTTTAAGCGAGTATACTTGTAATGCTCAAATCAGGCACCGGTGCCGATCTGCGGTATGTATATAGTATGGATAAACCATCAAGCTTAGTTAAATAAGGAATTATTAGTTTTTATATTATGGTAGGTATGTATCAGTGAGTGCTAGAGCCTCCTTGTCTTAGCTCTTTTTTATCCACTCTGTCTGTTTTTCTGTTTTGGTCGTAGTAGTTCTTTAGCACCATTCTGGGTCGTTGAGAAAGCCTAGGATTGCTGAGACCTTCAGCTTTCCTATGCATTCTAGTGACTCCATCTGGTAGGCACCGAAGTGACTTAGTCTGGGGTGGCTTACGGCCAGAGCAGGTGCTCTGGTGTCTCTTGTTCCGTAATTCCTTTGCATATTCTACAGCTTGCGTTATACGGCACTCCCAATTTTATGGTTTCCAGTATCTTGCCTTCACCGTTTTCCCTCCAGCAGTTACTTGCTTTCACTCTTACTGCGCTCTGCGCAGCCATGCCCTTTACGAAAAATTCTATCGGAATTGTGTCTAAGATAGCGTTTAATGCTCCTGCGGGGCAAGAGCGCATTGGTCCCGATGCACCAGCGCACGCTGCCACCATACTGTGGCTCCGTATGTTAACCGGGAAATGAGTGTCAACTACTAGCTCTAGGACTCAATTATTGTCTTTGTAGAGTGGGGCTTGTGTGCCCCTTGACAAGGTTCTCGCTTAATCTTGCCGTATTTTTTATGTCTTCTAGTCTTTTTTGTAGTAGCTCTTCCAAGATTCCTTCTTGGATTCGTATACTGCTTTTTGTACGCTTTTTGACTTCCTTGAGTGGTTCCCATTTCCTGGTCCTTTAGCTTATGTTAAAGAACTTTCGCGCTTCTCCTCCTGCGATCGCTCAGGTCGTTGGTCCATTACAATAGGTACTGCTTCTTCGATAATAAAACTTTACATGTCTCATGGAAGGCGTTGTTCAGGATTTTTATTAAGTCCCAACACCAGCAGCGGGGCCGGACCGTCGTAGGACATATAAGCAGAGGTGATAAGTACTCCGCTTCCATCCACTGCTTCTACTAGATCTGGTGTGCTGAGATTGGAACAGAGAAAAGGATTATAATGATTCTTAGTTACTATGCATGCTCTTGACTGTGTATCCTAGATTCCTTAGGCTAGCGACAGCTTCTGTATCAGTTTGATGTCCATATCCTTTTCTCTGAGATGGAGGCTGAAATTTGCTAAAGCGTGTAAGCTGCGCTTCAGGTTAATCTGCACGAGTTTTGACATCGGCGTTAGTTGGGGTTGTATCGGTCTGTTTGCCCCCTCGGTAACCTAATGCGAGTTATGTCGGCCAACTTGGTCCACCAGAGCCATAGCCAGACTGTTTCTGGGCACCTTGCTAAACTTGCCTTGCTGACGAAGGTTGTGGCTCTAGGTTTTTTCTGTGGGCCCTTTGCCCTCTTGGGTGCGCTTTCGCTCACCTCTAGTGAATGATTGCTCTTAGCCTGAGAAGGCTGGGTTCGTTGCACGGTATGCCTCATCTTCCGCGATCTCCGCAAGGAATTGGGCCTTATTTTTAGCATCGCGAAGATCAGCGTTGCCCCCAGCCTCATTCGTGGCAATCTTGCCGAGGATAAAGCGGGCTCGCTATACGTTACTGATGTGTCAGCTGTTCAATAGTTTTGTCTTCGGTGGTGCCCATCTTAGCCTTACTTTTGTGGTTGGATTGGGGAGAACTACTTGCTCTCCCCTCGGGTCTTGGCGGAGCCCGGATGTCTCGACTTGACATCGGCAGCTCGTCTCGTTGGTTCCCCATAAGATGTGAGATGTCGAGACCAATCTGGGCCTCAGCAGCTCCTCCTTGTCCTCTTCCGACAGAAATTGGGATTAATCCTCTTTAGGGAGTTGTGAACCCTATCGCTAATATATTATATTAAATTTCTATATATAGTTATTTTATAGTTATTTTATTTCTTTTTGTAGACGCAGACAAGGCACGCAAACATGGAATGGAAGATTTTATAAGCACTGATCCGTGTACTTTTGACCATGCGACGCTTTTTAAAACTTTACAAAACCTAACACTTGAGTATAGGCTCAATGATCCATATGCATCTTTGGTGAGTTTATCGATATCTTCGCTTTAACAAAGGCCTTCTAACTGCTCATTATTGTAACAAAGCTATTTATTTGGTAATTATTATTATTACTTCTCAGGGCTGGTTTAGTCCCGGACAAGTTTTTGTGTTAGATGAATATTGTGCCCGTTATGGGGTCCGTGGATGTTATCGTCATTTATGCTACCTTTCGGACTTACTAGATCGAGCGGAAAAGCAACATATGATTGACCCGACGCTAATACATTATTCATTTGCATTCTGTGCGAGTCATGTTCATGGAAATCGGTAAGATTGCTTTATTTATTTGTTTTATTCATATTTACTGTTTAAATAAATAATTCTTTAATAAATTATAAAAATATATTTTTCCCAGGCCCGATGGTGTTGGCAGCATAACACATGAAGAAAAGGAAAAATTTTCGGAAATCAAAGAACGTTTGCGTCAACTGCTAGAGTTTCAAATAACAAATTTTCGATACTGTTTCCCCTTTGGCCGCCCTGAAGGTGCGCTAAAAGCCACCTTATCTTTGTTGGAAAGAGTGCTTATGAAGGATATAGTGACACCGGTGCCACCAGAAGAAGTTCGTTTAATGATCAAGAAAAGTTTGGAGACAGCAGCGTTGGTGAATTATACGCGCTTGTCGAATAAGGCCAAGATTGAAGGTAGGAAAGTTGTCTAATTATTTTGCTTTACTTTACTCTTACTTTATTGTTTAAGTTCTTTCTGGAGTTTTGTTATTATCTTTATATACCCTTGCAGGGTATTATAAGTTTAGTCAGAAGATTGCAACGCAGTGAAGGAGACATTTCCGACCCTATAAAGTATATATATTCTTGATCAGCATCAACAGCCAAGTCGATCTAGGCATGTCCGTCTGTCCAGTTCTACGCAAACTAGTCCCTCAGTTTTGAAGTTATCTGACTTAAACTGCAGATAGTCTTGCTATGCTCTCACTACTATATAAGTCGGACCGGCCGGATCGGACGACTATATCATATAGCTGCCATAGGAACGATCGGTAAATTTTAATGAGAAAAATTATAACTTACCCAATTTTTAAGATATATGCATATTTAGATCTGACCATTGGGTATTATTTTAGAAGTTCGGTTTTAATTTTATCAAAATCGGGCAACTATATCATATAACTGTCAAAGGACCGATCGGAAATTGTTGAGGAAAATATGGCCATTTTGTATTATTTCAGGATTTCGGTTTTAATTTTATCAATATCGGACCACTATAATATAGGAATATATAATTCCATAGGAATAATATATATCTGTTTGGCTTTGCTGCTTGCAACATTTTTCGCCAGCAACATTTTGCGCTGGCAACATTTATTTTATAACAATACCCGAGAAAGTGAAAAAGTCAAAACATTTTTCTTCTTTTTCTTCTACGTACTGCAAGGGTATTCAAACTTCGGCATTCCTAAGTTAGCTTCCTTTCTTGTTTATAATAATAAATATAATGATATAAAATATAAATTTTGTTATATTTTATTGGAAGAAAAGTATTGCTGTAAAGTTGTAAATTAAGAAATCAATAAATTTATTTACTCACAGAAGACTTACGTGGCGAAATTATGGTGCCAGCGTCAAAAAAACTGGAAGACCTAATACATTTGGCCGAACTATGCGTTGACTTGTTGCAACAAAACGAGGAACATTATGGAGAAGTAAGTGTTGAGTCTATTGTTTATAAATACAATTTAAATCACCGCTTGCCTAATATAGGTATAAGTGTAATATTACATAAGTATATATATCTTTGTATTAATTGTCTATATGTGTGTGGTCATCAAACAATAAACTTATTTAAATAATTACATATATATATTTATATTTTTTTTACCTAATTTGTAACCTGGATGTGCTTGAACTCTAAACTATTTATTAACCCATCCATCCTATCGTATTGGTAGCATATTCTTTATTTATTTTTTCTTATTTTGTTTAAATATGTTTCATTCTGCATCCTTAATACTGAATTATTGATTAATCTATAACATCACAACTGTAATATATGTACATAATATTTTGTGAATCATAAAAAATTTAAATCTGGCCTGACTTTAGTTGATTTTCCCATACTATCTCTACCAAACGAAAAATTAAGAAACATCAAACTTATGTATACTAAAAGTGAGGAAAGTATACTAGGCTGTACCTGATAACACTTTAATATTCCATTTGAATCCCTACGATATGCATAAATATTTATTTTCTGGAAATCAGTAGGACACATTTATTACTTTTTTTATTTCTTCTATTAAACCCATAGGGGGGAAAGGTGGTATATTGGAAGCAAAAATTACAGTTATTATGGTCTAAGAATCAAGTGCTCAAAAATGTCGTCCATAAACATGGTCTTTTCAATAATTCTAAGTTTAAAGAATATACAACTTTTTCCTTACACCCATTTAACAACCTATACCCTATGATTTATTTAGCTGCGCAAACACGATAAATTGGATAAAAGTAAAGTGGGTAAGAAGGAAGATTGTAATGTGTCGGGAGAAGAGCAACTCCCTGAAGGAGAGGTCAATCCTGGACTAAGCACAACAAGTGACCAACTGGTTAAAGCTGAATCAACCGAGGGATCTTCTTCATTTCGTTACTGTATGCCGACACACGCAGTCTATACAACGCCAGTACCAACGGCACGTATATACAAATTCGATTGGATTAGGGACCTTTATGAGTTATTTGTAAAGCCTGGTCAGGATTTCAGGATTTTCCTTTTCTATAATTACAATTTATTTATAAAATGTCATAGCGCAACAAGGTAGCTTTAGTATTATTTTACAAAATTCTATATCGATTTATTGATTTCTTAATATTTACTATTACTTTTTTAATATTTTTTTTTTACACTACACTGATAAAAAAAAATCTTTCAAGATTTTGTGCGTTCTTGAAATTAGAATCTTAAAAAAATCTAGATTTAAGATTTTCCACATTCTTAAACAAATTCTTATTTTTATACAAAACATTATAATAAGAATACGAAAAATCTTAAATCAATACAAAAAAATTAATTTCGGGAATAAACATTTTACATTAAGATTTTTGTCAGTCTTAAATATACAGAAGAGTGTGCTTACTACTGTTGTCTCATTTTTTCATATACAAATATGGAAATCATAATGTGCTGTAAAATTTAAAAATATAAAATAAACAAAATTAAGAGAAAGTCAGTTGAGGGTGGGGTTCGAACACGCGGACGCCTGTATGCCAGGCGGATGACCTAACGTGTAGGCCAAACCGAAGAAGAATGTCTTAAAGGGTTGTAACGTTCTGTCCCTTTCAGTCTTATTATGCATGTATGTGTATATAGCCGATTTAAAATAATACGAGTGCATGGAACGTTGTGTAAGCTGTCGGTCGGTTAAACAGTGAGGCGCGGGTTCATTCCCAGGGTGATCCTTTAGTATTCTAAAAAAATTGTGAGTTTTCAATATAAATTATAAATGATTTGCTTCAATATCAAAATATGGACTTCCTCTTTTTTTATTTCTTATTATAAACTCTTTTATGGGTTGAAATAAGATTTAAATAGTATTGAGCTTAGAATGCAAAAATCTTGAATTGAGTTCGAAAATCTTAAAAGAAGACCAAAATATGCTTACGCTACTTTTGTAACCGAATGGTCACGATTTTATGACCAAAATTCTTGATTTTTTGTATCAGTGTATCGAAATTTATATTTTAACGTTGTGGGTTGAATTATTATTCTATTCGATACATTTGGTTGGATGATTTTTCGATAATGTAATTATTTTAACTGTAAATGTATAAATGTTTCGTTTAGAAAGGAAGTTAACTTCGGCATGCCGAAGTTATAATACCCTTGCATTAAGTAGAAGAAAAAGAAAAACGTTCAGACTTTTTCGCTTTCTCGGGTACTGACATAAAACAAATGTTGTCATCAAAAAATGTTGCTGGCGAAAAATGTTTCAAGAAACAAAACCAAACAGCTATATATATTCCTATGGCAGCTATATGATATAGTGGCCCGATTTAGATAAAATTAAAACCGAAATTCTGGAATAATGCAAAATGGCCATGTCTCAAATATTATTAAAATATGTGGAAAATTCACTTACTTAAATTTTTTTCTTAAAATTTTCCGATCGTTCCTATGGCAGCTATATATATAGTTGACCGATTTTGATAAAATTAAAACCGAAATTCTAAAATAATACCATTGGCCTATCTCAATTTCTTTTTTAAATATGTGAAAATTTGGCTAAGTTATAATTTTTTTCATTAAATTTTACCGATTGTTCCTATGGCAGCTATATGATATTATCGTCCGATCCGGCCCGTTGCGACTTATATGTATAGTAGCGAGAGCATTTAAAGGACTATCTGCGAAGATTCATTTAGATAGCTTGAAAACTGAAAGACTAGTTTGCGTAGAAACGGACGGACAGACAGACAGACGGACATAGGTAGATCGACTCGGCTGTTGATGTTGATCAAGAATATATATACTTTATAGGGTTTGAAATGTCTCCTTCACTGCGATGCAAACTTTTGACTAAAATTATAATACCCCGCAAGGGTATAAAAATGCAACGTATGCCAGTTTATGCTATTTTCTATATTATACTCTGTGCGATATATCTTTCGAAATATCATATCGGTTTTTTCCTCTCAATATACACCCCTTATTCATTCAAAAAGTAAGTTCTTGCTACCAATAAGCTAATTCGATCTAGAAAATTGCCAGTACGAATATATGTGAAAAACTGATCTCCTGACAACACGGGCTTTTTCTTAAAGAATTATATTTCTTAACCTTTCAAGACTTAGTTCCTAGTACTATTAATTTATTATTTGAATACTTTTTGTCAGATGAAACAACACTAAGATATATATATATTTTTTTTAAATCGCATGGAATACCTAACTATATCTTACTATATAATTTTGCTGGTAATATTATTTTGTGTATATATGAAATATATGTATGCCACTTATTTCTTTAATATTATTTGTATTATTGTTGCACGTGTATTAATATTGCTACCTTATATATATTTAAATATTATAGTATTCACTTTTTCATAATAAAATAAAATATTCTAAAATCTTCCGTGTTCTATAGGCCTTTGCGTGGTTCAGTGACTTGTTGGTTGAACATGCTGAGATATTTTGGTCCCTTTTCGCGGTTGATATGGATCGAGTCTTATCGGAACAAGCGCCTGACACCTGGGACTCATTTCCATTGTTTCAAATTTTAAATGACTATCTAAGAGCTGATGGTAAGTTAAACGGAATTTTTATTGAGAATGAACGAAATAATTAGTTTTTTAATTTATAAATTATTATTTATATAAGAAAATAAAGAATGTAATCAAAAGGAATGACAATGGTTTTTAAATTTGGCTTAGAACTTTAACTTTAGGCCTTAGCCGAATTAATGCAATCTTTATGAATTAAAAAAAATGTTTCAATTTTATTAAATTAATACAAATATTTCCCAATTTTCTTCACAAGACAATTTGCGCAATGGTCGCTTTCATCAGCATCTTCGAGACACTTTCGCTCCTCTAGTTGTGCGTTATGTGGATCTCATGGAATCTTCAATAGCCCAGTCTATTCACAAGGGATTCGAAAAGGAACGATGGGAGAGCAAGGGGTACGTATGTGTATATAAGACATACTTTATTTATTTTTATGAATGGGAATATATAAATAATGACGGAGTATATATATTTTATGATATTAATTTAATTGTGTTATATCATTACTAATAAAAGTATAATTTAAAATTAAGTTTTTTTTAGCTGTATAAACACTGTTTTTAATGCAAATTTTTAAATCTTCTTACGTACAATTACAAAACATATTAATACAAATTAAAACGGTGTTTACTTCAAAATTTAATAATAAATTGGAAAACAGATTCTAAGGAAAACTTGATTTAAATAGACTTGAGCAAATTTTAAGAGATCACAAAATACGTTATCTCATTTTCAAATAAAGGATACCTTTATTAGAAGAGTTTATTTTTTAGCCCTTTATTATTATTTAATTATTCTGTGTACAAAAATCTTTAGGATTAATGCAGCCCTGAACCCGACAGCATTAAATAATGCTGCTCAGGCGTTAAATACGGCAGCCCTCAACCCATCATCGCTACTAAGCGGCCAAAAGAAAGATCAAATCAATTTTTATGTGCCGAAAATGCCAAAACAAACAGCAGCAGCTTCTACTACCGACGATTTAAGGTTTTTAAAACGTAGATTTTATAATGTCTGCCTTTGGTTTATATTGCATTTTGTGTTTCTGCTAATATTTTAGGCATTACTGAATTGATTGCATTATGCATTGCTGCAAAAACCTTGCCAATATTATCGGCACAGTCATATATATACCTCTTTCTAAAGTTAATACCTAATTCTTAGTAGTTTTCCCTATTTTAATTTCAATATTTAACCAGAAAAAGATCAATTTAGTTCACGCACATATTCATATCTAGCAAATTTCGAATATGTTGTTTTTAAAAGAGAAATAATAGAAATACTATCATATATCACATTAAATTGGCATCGCATTGGAAGAAAGTTTAAATTAAATATTTGAATAAAGTTGGATAAAGTTAATCTGATTTGCTTTATATATATTTAAGCGCAAAAGGCGATGATGGAGTTTTTTCTTTGTCTTATTAGGGCTTCATTATACAGTACATTCCACATTTTATATAATTGCAACAACTTCATTAAATATATCGCACAGATATTTCTAGAATATAAAGCCATTTAAGAAATAGATAGAATTTGAATTTGGTTTGCGAACTCTTTATAAAGAAGCTTAAGCAATATTGATGCATGTGTCACACATCAATTACATAATTTTTTCCACGTAAAGTCTTTGCTAACAAGAAAGGAAGCTAACTTTGGCATGCCGAAGTTTGTATACCCTTGCAGCATACAATTGGATCATTATAATTTAACCCAATTCTATACATATCATAATAATTCGCCTTTAATATTTTACTATACGTAATACACTTATAGTTTTACATTTGCAGTTTAGCATGTTTATTTAAATTTACCAATCGTTTCTATGGCTGTAGGGTGTTCGATAATGGCTTCATCTCTGAGCACATGAAAAACATCGAAATTAAAAATTTGTTTTAATTAATTTCTCGGACGTTCCTAAACCAGCTTTAATAAGTAGTCCGATTTGGCTTGTGCCGACTTATATAGTAACAAGAATATAAAAAAAGAGTATTTGCAAAGTTCCACTCAGATACCTTTAAACTGAGAGACTAGTTTGCGTAGAAACGTACGAATAGACGGACATGGCTAGATGGACTCGGATGTTGATACTGATCAGTCGGAAATGACAACTTCCGACTAAAATTATAATACCCTGCGAGGGTATACAAATATATATATATATATATTCATAACTTTCTCTATCTTGTGTAAAGCAGTGCATTTTTAATATAATAGAAAGGGCTTATAAAAAGTTAGTTGCGTTTGCATATTGACCTAGCTAAATACATTATTTTTATATCTTATATAATCCGAAAAACTAATTTAAATTTGTTTTTATACTTACTAGAAATGGCTGTGCCACATCGGAAGATTTATTCTGGAAGCTTGACGCCTTGCAATCGTTCATTAGAGACCTTCACTGGCCGGATGCCGAGTTTCGTCAGCATTTGGAACAGCGTTTAAAAATGATGGCCGTGGATATGATCGAACAGTGTATTCAACGCACGGATGCGTCCTTTCAATCGTGGCTAAAAAAGAATATTGCCTTTATATCAACTGATTATATTTTGCCATCGGAAATGTGCGCAATGGTTAATGTGATATTAGATGCTAAAAATCAAAGCTTTAAATTAACCACGATTGACGGCATTGATTTGGTAAGTAAATGGCAAACAAATTATAAAAGAAATGATAAAGATATGAATATATAAAACTATATAAAAACTTCACTTGACACTTGAACGTTTGCATAGAATTCTTTCAAAATTTCGCGCCAGAACAGTCATGTCCAATGAGTAGGCGCTAAAGTGTATTTTTGGCGAGTTGAATAAATAAGACAGCGGGGTTAAAATAATATATACTAATAGATGTAATGATGTATAATATATACTAAAAGAATATTAATTTTAATTTATAAATTGTATTATTTTTGTATTTTTTGTTTGCTGAAATTACAACTTAAAAGTGAATCACTTGTTCAGTTTAAGACTTTTTACCAATATTATTTTATATATTTGTGGAATTGGTTTTGGTTTTTAAAGGTAAATGTTGTTTTTTTTTTTTTGATATTTTAGTTAATTTTATTACTGAAAAATAGTGCTAAGTATAGCTCGGATATGGTTG
This sequence comes from Drosophila seguyi, assembly GCA_008042675.1. Classification (NCBI taxonomy): domain Eukaryota; kingdom Metazoa; phylum Arthropoda; class Insecta; order Diptera; family Drosophilidae; genus Drosophila; species Drosophila seguyi. Next base: position 5,649 of record VNJU01001154.1, on the reverse strand, counting down.
TTTAGGATATAATATGAATTTGAACATCTTTTTGTACAGTTAATATATTTCGTCGTCGTTTGTTCGTCGTAATTTTTCTGCGTCTTCTCTGCGTCGTTTCTCGTTTTCAACTCCCCGCTTTTTCACCTCTCCGTCAATCGTCCTTTCTCTAACCAAATGATTTGTGGTGTGTTCGGCTGAACGGTGATGCCAGACCCATTCCCACATATTTGTATAAGAACGCAAAGTTGACCCAGTAAAAATTTTAATTTAATAATACGTTTTTGGGTTTTCGTGTTTTTTTTTTGTGTTGCTTTTAATTGTGAAATATTATTTAAATTGTCCAACTAAAATGTTATGTAAGCATAATTTTAAGTGCCGAAAACGCTCTTACAGCGTTAACTTGGGTTAAAGGAACCGAATGCACTGATATAAGCTCTTGAGGTTTCGCCCAGTTACGAGGCCGAAATTTTTGCCTATTTTCTGAAATTATTTGTGAGAAAACTGTATAAGATAATGATATAATTTTTTTTTTGTTTACGTTGGCTATGCTTCTCCGAGTACGAATTTTTATAATTACAAATTGTTTTTGTTATAAATTTTTTTTTTTTAAATTAAATTTTTATCCATGTTTTTTCACCTGTGGGAGGGTGTAAAAATTAAACAAAACTTTTTTTTTTAATCGTACTTGGAGAAGCATAGAGAATTGTTTAATACAGATGTGGGAAAAACAATTGGTCCAATTTGATAAAAATTACTGGTAGAAGTGATAGCAGTGATAAAAATTACTGGTAGAGGTGATACCAGAACGTTACAAAAATGCGATTTTCGGGAAAACACGTTTAAAGATAAAAAAAATGGTCGAAACATATGGAGGCGACTATCTTTCGGGCTTCGTTTACCCATGAACCAATGCAAATTTTTCAAAACAATTTATATGGCGTATTCCTCAGATCCTCTTTATTTTAAATATAAAAAAATCGATTTTTTTTAAATTCGTAACTATAAGACCCCCTTAAAATGTTATCTGCTAAAGATTTGCGCTCATTTCGGCACTCTGCCGATAAGACTCCCGCCTCTCCACAGTTTCCAGATCTCGGCTCGAAGAGAATCCTGCCCGGCGCATCTGCAGTCGTGTGCCAATCAGTTAACAAATTCGCGTCGAACTTTGTCCCAACTGGCCTATTGAAGTCTGCTGGTTTGGAACCAACTCTTGGCCCGACAAACTAGCAGCACTACTAAAGCCAGCGCCAGATATTCCAGTCGACCCGAATCCTATCGGATCCGTTGAATGAGAGGCGCCACTTGATCATCTTGTCGATCAGGATGGCACCAAGGTTCGTGTCGGTGTAGTGAAGCGTAGTGCGCGGAGGTTCCTCGGTCTTCGTGTCCAATCGTAGCCCCGTTGCGGGACAAAGGCTACGTGTCATCAGAAGGGTGGGCATCGTCGGCGGCGCGGACGCAGAGGTTCCCGGCGAACTGGCACTACTCTCGGGTCCTAGTAACATCGGCGAGAGCAACTTGGTATCGCCGGTGAGTAAATTCCCGAAATTCCGCTCAAGTTCGTCCCTAAATCGCCTCCGAATTATCCGGCTGCCGTACGAATGTTAGGAGCCGAGCCCGGTCAAGTCCCTGTTCGGGCGCCATCTGTAAAGATGTTCTCCATGGCTGGAGTAACCTCAGCGGCCAGAGATCCATTTTAATTTTGTACTGTCATGGCTTTGCTTGCGGTGGATAATTTAGGGAGAAACTAAATCCATATTTTTGGCGGATACCTATATCCGTATATTGCTTATTCGTATTTATTTTAATACCTGGTACTAACGTATAATATTTCTTCTAAAGCGGCAGAACTCCATTAAAAAAACCGAGCGAAAAGTAATTGGAGAATAATTTTCCGACTTATTTACTTGTCGGGTACTAACACAAGTTAAATGTTGTGAGCAAAAGAATTTTTTGAACAAACTAAATCTACTTTAATTTAATAAGGTAAGGTAAGAGTAATTATACGAGAATTAATTAAAAAAAATTACTGTAAATAGAAATAAATCTGAATTAAAGCGTCGCCGCAGTTTCTGAAGAAGCAACCACTAATGCAATTTGTCAAACTTTCAAAATTGCAAAATTAAGAGAAATGCTTTTCCTGTGCCATCGGGAGCATCAAAAAAATATATTCTTCCGTTTCAGCTTGAACGCTATGTAAGGTGAATCCCTTCTTACGATCTGTCAGTGTTCGGGACTCGTCTCCGACATTTATTTGGTACAGTTGTGGTTGCTGAAAGAGATTCCGAGCCAAGCCCAGAGTAGAATACCGGAAAGTTATACCGTAAAAATATATCTTAAACTTGATTAGCTTAAAATGTAGAAATTCAGAATAACTTTATATGGCTTGCCGGGGTCTGGCCGCTCTGAACCGCCGTGATTCGGGCCTGGGGTGTCCTTCTAGTTCGGGTCGTCGGTATCCACGGGAAAGATAATTATGCTCGGGGCCGTTCGAATATCCGTGAGCGAAAAAGAGCAGTAAGTCGAAGACCGCTAGGTCATCTACTAGCTAGAGAGGTTGACTCTGGGACCGCTAGGTCAACCGCAAGCGAGAGAGAACCCAAAATCGGGGACCTCTAATAAGAGTAAGACAGAAAGCTACTAACAACAAATTACTTATAACTACAATGTATAAATAAAACCAGATCGAATGATCCGGTCAAACCAAAAAGTTACTTTTGCTTCTGACGACTGAAGGGCTAATTTCAACCGATCGCTTTTGCTTAGTGCCATACCAAGGTTGAAGGCTGCCATAAATAGGGCCTCGGCGAGTTTTAGTGTACCCGCCGCCGACTGTTGATTTGCCACATTTCAGAGAGGCCATTCCCTCTCTGTCCAGTGCAGTGATGCCAGTTTGGCCTTTTCCGGACCGATCTGTCCTTTTTAACTGCTTCATCCGGAAGAAATGTCAAACATAGCCTATCCGGAAATCTTTCCTTTTTCTAATATTTTTGTACGGCAAAATTTTAGACTAAATCTATATTATTTTATATAATTTCAAATTGTTTTTTTTTACAATGAGTTGGCATTTATTTTATGTAAACTGTTATCGATTTTGTTTGAAATGGTAATAGCTAATATTGGGCAAGTGTAGTGTTAATTCTAAAATAGACAAAATTTGCGCGCACATGGCCACTAAAAAACATGTGCAAAATACCTCGTGCACTGCGAAGGAAAAAAGTTCTAAACCTTGTGAAGCCGACCGAAGTTTGTAGCCAGGAAGCGGCGCTGGCAATGTTTGTATCCCAACACATTGCGATCGAGCCGGTGGACCATTTAACGGAACGTTGCATAACCCACTTTGGCGCAAATCTCTAAAGTTTCACAGAACCCAGTCCACAATTTGTGCCATGAATACAAACTGCCAGATAAATATTTATTCATGATCGGAGTTCTTAATTTCTGAATTAGAAGTTGTTGATGAGACATTAAAGCCACTTTAGGCTGAATAAAGCCTTTTCCTCTGTGTTTTTTTTTTAATCTGTCCTGTTTTTGTGAAAAAATATTGGCATCACTGAGTCCAGTGTGACACTCCTCGATCACTGATGCGCGCGCGCATTCAATTCAAATATCGATTTCTTTGCTAATGCTTCTATATCTTCCTGTTTCTTCCTATTTTTTATGTAAAAAATGCTATAACAATATATTTGTGCCCGTCACACCCTTGTAATCACCCAGCGTCAAGGACCAAGCATGAAGGCTATGACGGGTGTGATTGTGTTTTTATACCCTTGCAGGGTATTATAATTTTAGTCAGAAGTTTGCAACACAGTGAAGGAGACATTTCCGTCCCTATAAAGTATATATTAAACTATATATTCTTGATCAGCATCAACAGCCGAGTCGAACTAGTCCCTCAGTTTTAATGTTATCTTACTGAAACTAATATTCTTCTTCATCTACTTACTGCAAGAGTATTAAAACTTCGGCTTGCCGAAGTTAGCTTCCTTTCTTGTTAATATTCCTATAATTACATTTAAAACAAAATTGAGATGTAATTACAAAAGAAAAGCCAAGCATTGCTTCGCGCGATGTAAAGGCCGCCTATTCCTCACGTACCCTTCTTGAAGTCTCTAGGGTGCTGAGGGGTTTTATCACGCTTGCCACGTAGTCCGGTAGTCCGCCTACTTGGATTGACGCCGTTTCGATGCAGATGACTTGATAAGCCTAGTCGATTTCACATCTATACATACATTGTAACCAAAAAGTTTCCTGAATTTGTAAAAACCATACCCAAAGTATTGGTTAAAATAAAATAATAGAATATAATAATAATAAAATAATAGAATATAATAATAATAAAATAATAGAATATAATAATAATAAAATAATAACCATTGTTCCTATTTTTAGTACAAATTTCACGCAAAAATTGACGATCAAATTGACAAGGCGAATGTAGCCATGACACAAGGTCTTAATGGTAAACTTATGTCAGTGCTAGAGTCGACCTTGTCGAAATTAGCCCGTTATGATGAAGGCAGTCTAATCGGTTCGATTCTAAGCTTTACGAATGTCTCGAGCTCAGGCAAAGATCTGGGACAAGGCTATGTGAACTTCTTTCGGAATAATATGGATCAAATTCGAGGCAAGATCGGCGATGATTTATGGACGTTGAATTTTTTTGAACACTGGTACGGCCAACAAGTAAATATGCTTTGCAATTGGCTATCGGAGCGTTTGGATCACTCTTTGCATTATGCGCAAGTTTCATCAATTTCTCATATTATTAAGGTGAGTAAAAATAAACAATCAATTTATTAAAAGCATTACTTTTGCAACAAAAATATAACAAAATCGGAAATATAATTTCAAAGATAAATTTCGAAAATAGTCAATGAGTATCATTCATCAATACATATTTATTTTATATTGTTTTGTTGTTTAATTATTTTAGAAAATATATTCAGACTTTGAACTGCAGGGAGTATTGGAAGACAAACTAAATTCAAAGGCATATCAGGCGGTCGCCCAACGTATGGCCACCGAGGAAGCAACTTGCGCTTTAACGATGCCCGATGTGGCCGAAGGCGATGAGTAAGTGTCTTTTTTCTCTATGTAGTAAACTAATTAATTATATTAGGGTTACTTCTGGCGTCCCGCAAGGTAGCCATTTGGGTCCCCTGCTGTTTACATTATTTATTAACGATCTGCCCAAAGTTCTGACTAACTCCAGAGTACTTATGTATGCGGACGACGTCAAACTTTGCGTGCAATATACGGATGCCTCCTGCCAGTCTGATTTACAAACAGATCTTAATAATTTTCAAACATGGTGCAGCGCAAATCTATTAAACTTAAACGGCTCTAAATGCAAGCTAATGACATTCTCTCGTGTCGCTCCCAAGCTTGCAACTTACACGCTGAACTGCTGCTCTTTGGAAAGAATTGCTTTAGTTGACGATTTAGGTGTCCGTCTGGATCCTAAACTTGACTTCATTGATCATATTTCATGCATGGTGAATAAAGCCAGAGGTGTGCTTGGATTTATTAAACGTTGGTCGAAAGAATTCAATGACCCGTACGTTACAAAATCTCTATATATTTCTTTAGTTCGTCCTATCTTAGAATATGGATCTTGCGTTTGGAGCCCCCAGTATGGGGTCCACAGTAAACGCATCGAGTCGG
>VNJU01001151.1:0-12814 GCA_008042675.1 Drosophila seguyi | reverse complement strand
ACTTGAGCGCTAGGTGTAGACATCTGCGTGGGTTTTCAACCCTTAGATAAAGATGCAAGCGGTTCTGTAGCATTTTCTTAAAGATAAGGAATATCGTGCAGTGGAAAATTCCTGCATATAGATAAGATCGTTCCCATGTCTGGGAGCATATGACCACTGCGTTGGTCTAGTTATACATAAGATTAGAATATGTGAATTTCATGTTAGCTACCTAAGCTAGGACTTTAAGAAATAAATTCAGTTTGAAATATCAACTCACGAGTGAAGGTCTTTTTATTGGGATCTTTCAGCTATTAAATTGAGTATCCAGCGCCAAGAACATATCTTGAGTTTTGCGAAAACTCAAAAATACGTCTTTAAAACCGTTTTTGGTTTGCCGCATAAAAGACATCATCTCCCTTTCAACCTCGCGACAGGCCTCACAACAGTACCGCAGACCGATGTTTTTTCTTACATCGTCTACCGCCCGAGCCCCAACACCAATGCACTTGGCATGCATAATGTTGTCGCACAGCCAGCAGCCGATTGTAAGAGCGGCAGAGGTAATAACCTTTTTACAGGTTTTAACACCACAGACAATAGCGGACATTATTTCGACTTACCACTGTACCTTTGCGTAGGGAGAGATAAGAGTGCAGCTGCACTGAAAAAACGGGTGAGTGAGAGAGCGGGTGAGCGGGTGAGCGTGGGAGCAAGCTTTTCGTTTAGCTGTCGCGACGGCGAAAGCGAAAATGTCAGGGCATCTTTCTTCTTCTTCTACTAATTGCAAGGGTATTTAAATTTTCGGCATGCCGAAGTTTGCTTCCTTTCTTGTTAGGCAATAAGTTCAAAAACACTGTGTTTATAATTGGATAATTTGCAATTCATTTGCGTGCACATTATAATAAAAGCCTTTAAATATTATTTTCTTACAACTAGAAAGCTTATACATTTAATATTTCTTTTTTAGTCCGATTTTTATACCCTTGCAGGCTTTTATATTTTAACCAGCAGTTTGCAATACATTGAAGGAGACATTTCCGATCCTATAAAGTGATATGGGCTATTCTCTGGAAAGTACAACCGAGCCAAAAAAACAAAAAGAGCCAAGAGCTATAAGTTTCAAATTTTGTTATCTAGCCATGTCCGTCCGTTGGTCTGTTTGTCCGTCTGTTTTTACGCAAACTACTCCCTCAGTTTTAAAGCCATCTGAACAAAAGTTTGCAGATAGGTTTCTATATGTTCTCAATACTATATAAGTCGGAACTTTCCCTATTTCTTTTTTTTTTTGACTCTACAGCATGGTTTATTAACAAAGTGTCATATATCATTGGAAAGGTCGCTTTATTACCTATTTTCGACATAATCACCCTTCCTGTCAATACATTTTTTGAGCTTCTTTATCAACTTTTGGTAGCCCGACTCTAAGAACTCCACCGCCAGCCCATTAAGATAGTTGGTGACAGCTGTATCTGGAACACGTTCAGCTATATCTTCGATCCTCAGCCGGCAATTTTCGCGCATAACTTGCTCAATTTTGGCGATAACGCCGTTCAAGATCGACGGCCGTCCGCATCGCTCTGCGTCGTGAACGTCTGTTCGGCCGTTGTCGAATTCTCTGCACCACAAACGCACCTGTTGAATAGAAATGCAGTCCTTACCATACACTGCAGTGTGTGCGTGGTTAATTTACTATAAATGTTGACCGTTTTCATCGATTTTGCATGAAAAAGACGTATGACAAACCGGATTTGCACTTGGCGGCGGGAGCGATCGAAAGATTCATTTCGAATAGCTGTAACTCCAAAACTGAGCATCGCAAAAACTTGATAAAGGCACGTATAGAGAGGGGAAGGACTAAGCTTCACGGCGGTGCCAAACGGAGTGTAGCGGCTTTACTGCCGGAGCTTTCGCATTGGGAAAGTTACTTGTTACATAGCCCTCGTAATTTGAGACATGGCGTTTTTGTATTATGCTAGAATTCTATTTTGATTAAAATCGGACTACTTATACTGATATAGCTGCCATGGGATTATATATATGAATTGATTTATTTTTAACGCACAATCACAGCTGTTCTGCCTTGTTGCTCGCAACATTTAGTTCGTTCGCAACATTTTTCGTTATCAACATTTATATTATGTTAGAACACGCGAAAATCAAAATAGCAAAATGTCAGGAAATTTTCCATTCTCTTTTCGCTGGTGCTTTCAGAAAATGTATCTTATACTAGCGGGCCCTAGGCGCTTCGCCGCATGCAGTCGTAAAATTCAATGAAATATTCTTAGAATTTCTTATTTGAAAACTGTTATTTTCAATCCAAAACATTTGGAGCGTATACAAATAAAGCGTGTGTGTGTTGATTATGTTTGAAATGTTTGAAGCTCAGAAACAATTTGTCGCCTTGCTCTCGAAGCAAGGGTACATCGCCAATCCAATTCGCGATTTTCATCTCCAATGAAATAGATTTGTAAGAATTGATTATCGGTATCTGGATATGGTAAAAATGAGCCAGCGCAATGGTAAATCTGACCCTGAATCTTTAATATATGTGAGACGAAGAAGGAAGAAGAAGAAGGAGGAGAAAGAAGAAGGAGGAAGAAGGGTGAAGAAGAAGAAGAACTAATCACCTTGAACGTCGGCATAATATTGTCCCTTACAATTTTTAACGCACCAAAAGAAGTAATTTAAAATGATGCATTATATTCTTGAATATGAGACAAAAAATGTGTCGACGTTGATACCATTCCAAAAATCAGCGAACGTAGTGGAATGGGGTGGAGATTCAAATGTTGGCAATTTCACTTTGCCGTTTCATTTGGAAATTTGGCTGCACCACAATGTGCACATCTCACCATTCACGCATTCCACCAATACAGCCATATGCAATATAATTAATCGCACTATCGTAATTAAAAACAGCAAGGAGCTTTTGCTGCAAAACACGAACTCCCGCTTCCTCACTTTACAATGTTCTATTCGACCTTAAAGTATAAGTATTACGTGTACGGTGACCAATATTAGTACGCCTTGGTCATGGCATTTTATTTGCTGTATGATGAAATTCAAGGCAAGACTAAGACTATAAATATATGATGCAAAATACTTACATGGAAAACGATTTCCAAATAAAAATCCAATTTGATTTCCAAAAAGCTAATAATTGAATGAAAGAGAAAAGCACGTACGCTAGCACAATGTAATTTTTTAAATGCAGTTCTAGCTTCAGTTCTAAGGTGGTAAGTTGAACTGTGCAAATTATGTGTATCGTGCATTTGAGGCTAAAAGCACTACTTTCTTCTCATTCGTCTTCTTCCCCATAATTAACACAGTTCAACTTACCTTAACCTTAAAGACAAATTCCTGCTGTAACAATTTATTTATGAACTCATAAAAGTTTGTTTCAAGAATTAAATGAAATTAACTGAGCAAAGAAGAATGACATGCTATGTTTCAGAAATGGCGCAGCATGTGAAAAAAGGTTTTCCCTCTTTTCATTTGACTTTTTCCAGAATTTTCTTTGCTAACATTATAACGGAGCCCGAGACCTTTCCAACAAATGAAATCGGCTCATGGGTTCTGGAGTTATAATCAGTTATGAAACATGTTCTTAATTTTTATATATATATAAATTTTGGTTCCAGCCCTTTTGCCTGCATGCAAAAAGCTCCGCGTGCGAAATATCCGCTCGAAGAAAATCGGGCGCCAGAGCGTGATCGGGATGCTGCAGCCCGCAGGGTCACCAGAAACAACCCAATAATTCGATGAACACAATCCACAATCGGGATACTCGACTTCAGCGGAGACTTCGGGCGCAGCGATTTCAAGAAATGGCGAAACATTGTTGCCAGAGCCGAACTTTCCGCGGACGAAAGGGAGGATAAACGGGAAAGCCAACGTTACAAAAACAGAGCCTCTGCGAGGGAACAATATTTGCGGCATATTAAAGATGGACCAACGGAACGCTGTGTGTGCTGTGGAGACACAGTAAGTGGTCAAGTAAGTGGTTTGAGCAAAAGTGCAATAGCTTCTAAAATGAAGAGCGCTTAATATCTCCACGGATACCCTTTATGCGAATTATTTTCCTAGGATATGAAATGTAATTCGAAATTAGAGGTGCTGTAGTAAATGTTCCCATTTCGGTACCTGACACCGTAAATGCGCTCCCCCTTTCATTTGATTCGACTCATGTCATACAGGTTCACCTCGAATATTCCCACAATCTCATGACGGAAGCTATTCGACCTGCTGGGGTCCTTGAAGCTGCCCGTTATTTAGTTATCCCCGAGCTTTACAGAATGCACAATATTGTCTTCCAACGAATTTAACTCTTGACGAATATGCAGATGAACTTTCATTCCCAACAATTTCTAGCGGTGTAGTATTTAAAGCTAAGACCACCTAAGCAAAAACAGCTAGGTCGCAGATTCGCTTTTACGACCATCGTTGTGCGGTAGTACCTAAGGTACATGAACAAATTCTATAAAAAAGAAGTTGCTTTCGATGTGGCGGAAAAATCTTTTGTTGACAACCTTGTACAGCATTACGAGGGATATCACATTCTGAATGGTCTCTGCTCTGCCCCAGCTTATTTTAAAACTGAGAAAAAAATATTATAGCCATGATAAGACTATTTGGCTTCCAACTTTTTTTATAACTTTTTCGCTGCTGAAGCTAAATGGAAGGAACTTTTGGTTAATCTTTCTCGTATCTTGGATACTATAAATATTACCGAATACGAAGCGGCAGCTCTTTCTACTGCCGAAAAAGCTAGGTTATCCATACCTGATCCAGTACCATGCCTTCGATATTTTAACTTTGGGCTTGGACAGTTAATGAAGTTCTTTAAAAGCTCAGAAATTGGAAATTGGAAATTGGAAATTGTAGAGTATACCCTTGCCCTTGTTCATTTTTATTCAAAAATCGAATTCCAGCACAGAGAATCGCATAACTCTCATGGAATGAACTATTTTTCTGGCGCCCCAAAGCTGGAAGGACCAAAAAATACCGATTAAGTTGTCAGTTTATTGATCGCTTTATCACCTCCACCGGGGATAATCCTGAATTGCAAGAGGTAATTCAGGATCAGCCCTTTAAGTATACTTCTTCGTGTTTAAGAGAACTGCGGGGACAGGAATTCTGAATATTCCAAATGTAATATCCTCCAATGCCTGAAACAATGGTTTTGCTTAATTTACAAGGCAACGAAACCAATGTTGAACATTATAAAGCAATGTTTAATAAAATTAAAGAGATTTTAAAGTCCCATTCTGATGAAGAAGCAGTTCTTTTTAATAATACTGAATACTTTCTTAACCACCTCGAAATGAGTCTCGAAGAGTAAAAGTTCGCCATCCGTTCAAGCTTAAAACAGCCTCAGATATTTCTCCGCCGCAAATTTTCTGATAGGTTGATAAATAAGGATATCCTAGGCCTGCATAAGGAAAATATGGATTTACAATTTATCTTAGTTGCGTTCGCCTGTTGGAGTTATATAATTAACTACAAAAACAAATCCAACCATGGAGTGTCGCAACTGCTTCGAGAAGCCATGACTGAAATAAGCCACGGAAATATTTTAGTTAAAAGAAAATTGCAGCATTTGGGAAGCAAGTTCATTAACGCTACAGAGATATCAGCACAAGAAGCAGCGTACAATAATAATAAGTGACGGCAATATTAGTGTAAGCACTTGCCATCCAGATAAAAAGTTTCGGATAGTGATATCCAACCGAGAATTGGAGCAGCTTCCCGGGAACTTTTTGAGCAATACTTGCTTGATAGGTTTGTGCAAATGCATGCAGACTAGGAGTTGATATGCCTTGCTGAATTTTTTATCATTATAGGTACAAACTTTTCAAGAAAAACGCACGATCAGAACCGCCTAACGAAGATTATGATGAAGCGATCGACGTGGAAGTGGATGAAGAAAACGCCATTGCTGAGCAAAGCTACGACCTGCTCAATGGGTCTGGAAGTGTGAAAAAGCGTTAGCATGCCTTAATTCTTAGATGGGTTTGCTTCTGCTTGAACTCTTCGCCATCTGATTATTTTAGAGAGCACATAATGATTTTCTTTCCACGGCAAAGTGAAGAGACTGAACTTATTTCGATGGACAATGAAATGACATTAAGAAATAATTATGAAATCATTAAACGCAACAAGGAGCAATATAAAGTGTTTAATGATATGGAGTTAGACAGAGTTCTTCAAGATTTGCAAAATTTTGACAAAGAAGATAATGCTCCTCTTCCTTAGGGACCGGCTTCTCAATATTTAGATGAAAAATTTGGGCCTTGGCTGTACCAAACGTCGGACAAAACGTAAATATACTCTAATATGCCTATGCACTAAATAACCTAAAGATAGCGAACTTCAAGTTATTAGACTTACCCCGTTAGTATCTAATGAAAACCTTTGCTCGTTTTTCAGGTCGCTTAACTTTAAGCAGAGTATTATGCCCACGTAATGCATAAAATAGCAGCAAAAAAAGTTTTTTTTACGAATATGTGGAGTAGGCAAAAGCTGGCTGATTTCAAAGATAAATCAGTCTATAACATGTCAAGCTTATAAGCTACCGAGACCAACTGATTCCGTAAAGGTCTTACTTTGTGCTCCAACTGGAAAAGCAGCTTTTGGAATTGAAGGACTTACACTTCACTCCGTTTTCTCACTTCCAGTCAATCAAACATCAGGTCAATTAATACCACTCCTATAGACACGAAGAATTGCAAGCTAATTGACCTCCAATTAATTACACAGTGCAACACATGAAAAAAAAACCAATGTACACTATGTTCCCGTGATAGTACACCAAAAATAAGAGATACGTGTCTTTCCGTTTTTCACCTACACGTGCACCTTTTTTTTTAACGGATCGACAAGTTTTGCGCCAAAAAACGATTTTTTCGGAAAATTTTTCATTTTATTAGGCTCAATTTTAAGAACCGTTGCGAATTTTAAATTTCTCTCTGAAGCAAAGTTGTAACTCTTGTCACGGCCAACAAAATATATATACACCAAACCGAAAAAAATTCATTTTCAAGGTCAAAATCACAAAAATGCAAAAAAAACTTTTTTCCCCAGTTAAGGGGGCCTATACACTTCAAAAAGGGCAATTTTTTTATTTTCTTTTTAATGAGTCTAGTTGAGTTTTTTAATCCGTTTTTTTTAGGTAAAAGAATACACTTTTTTTTTTTTTTAAATTATTTTTTTTTTTTAATATTTAAGTTAACGGAGTAAAAAATTGTTATTTAAGGTCAAAAATAAAAAGAATGGAGGTATTCGGTACCAGATACCGTTACCTCAAAAATCATAAAAAATTAAAAACGCAAATAGATTATCAAAAAAGATACTCTAATATAGTCTTTGTCAGAGCCAATTTTGGAAATATCGATTTTTGTCAAAATGCCGATCTTTTGAACTTAAAGTTGCGGATTTCATAAAAGAAGTCGTCCTTATTTTCCCGATAAAAAAAATTCTACGATAAAGACTAGATATTTATGTAAAGAATATCCACAGAATAATTTAAGTCAATCGGTTCAGTGGTTTTTAAGATATTTCTGGTACCGACTTGAAACGCATTGTTTCGAGAAAAACGCGCTTGAAAATTTGGCAATATATGGCGCTCCTTGAAAGAAGCCGTGCATTTTTGGCTATAACTTCGTAATTTTTTTCGAATTTTGACTTGAAACTTGGACCAGACATTCTTAAAATATACAATTTTAAGAAAATAAAACAAACAGAAAATCAAAAATATATGTATATGCCCCTTAAGGTCAATAGGTAGCAAACTTTTCCAAATTTGAGTAAATAATCAACTGCAAAAATGTATGTAAGATCTTAATAAAAAAATTTCTAGTGCACCAACTTTAAATGAATGATTCTTAATACTGTTTGCTTTATTTCCAATTGAGTCGCAGATACTAAGCTATTCATTACAAAAACAGTATGTATGTGTATGTAGAATGTATTTCTATCGTTTTCCATTGAAATTGTCGTTTGGTGAAACTGTTCCCCTTGTTAATCGGATTCGGTTGGGATTTGTTTGATGAACTCATCAAAATGAAAATGAAGAAAATGATGCGCCGATCTTTTTAAAATAGTATTGCATTTCCTTCACCCATTCTCTCGCTTTAGGTTCCGCGTCTCGATCCCCTCCCAAAAATTTGCTGCATACACGTTGCCATGAAATTATTTTTGGCAAGCGATGATTCAAAATTTGTTTTAAATAACTTTCTAGTGTCAGGGCCGTGTGGCCCTATTTATGCACGTAAGTCCTGCAGAGCTTTCAGGAGCTTCAATTTGAAAGAGTTTGCTACCTATTGACCTAAACAGGGGAAAAAAGTTTTTCAGCAATTTTGTGATTTTAACTTTGAAGATGCAAATCTTTCGATTTTGTGTATATATATTTTGTTGGCCGTGACTAGAAATACAACTTTGCTTCAGACAGAAATTTAAAATTCGCAACGGTTCTCAAAATATAAGTCTAAAAAAATGAAAATTTTTCCAAAAAAATCGTTTTTTGGCGCAAAACTTGTCGATACGTTACAAAAAAAGTTGCACGTGTAGGTGAAAAACGGAAAGACACGTATCTCTTATTTTTTAGTGTACTATCACGGGAACATATTGTGAACAATGGTTATTTTTCCATGACTTCAAAAATTATAACAGTGTTATTATAGACGAAATCCGATGGTTGGATCCAAAACGCTTGGATATTTAGATCAACGACTTCGGCAAAGTTTTAGAAGCCAATACATAATTTTTGGGGGAGAGTCAATTATAGTGTTTGGAGAACTGAAGCAGCTTAGCCCTGTAGGAGATCGGTGGATATTCTTAGAAAATATATCCAATCCATATAATATTCTGGCAGGCACTTACATCTGGAGTAATTTTAGGTTCCTTGATTTAACCGAAATAATGCGGCAACGCGACGATCATGCATTTGCTTTGGCCTTGAATAACACGTCTGAAGCAAATATGACAGATGTGGATGTGGAACTTTGTAGGCAAATTCCACGCAATTCACCTGTTCTCTTCTAATGATGAGGTTTACCAGTACAACACATTAAAGCTGGCTCAAATTGGCACAGGGTAGGTTGTTTTAACTGCCATAGATAGTTAAAGTAGGCAAATCAGCTAATATGTCAACTAAAAACAAAAAAATAAATCTTAAAAATGGCCAAAATATGAAAACGTCTGAAACCCAGGCACAGTTCAGGATATTCTTCGGTTGATCGAAAGCAGTTCCCTGTTGTCCCTGCTAAAGTTATAACTATACATAAAGGTCAGGGAGCAACCAATAGTAAAGTAGCAGTACACCTTCAAAGTGGCATTAAGCGAGCTTCGCTTTACGTAGGGTGCAGCAGGGCAACAAACGCATCAGGTCTTTTCCTTTCAGGGGACTTAGTTTCTCCAACAAGATTTGGAGCTACAAATGTCAAAAAAAAAAAAAAGCTTGAAAGGGACCTTGACAACGATGTACGATTTTTGTATCAATGAGGATCATACCATATTGATGTATTATCACAATGTCTTCGCGCTCATCGTGCTCATTGCCAACGACAAAATTATTTGTTCACCGAACTCCTTATGTTTTGTTGAAACCTGGACTCTTCCCCATTAGGAGTACATTTTAAGCGATTTCGACATTATTAAAAGAATTCATGGCAATTGTATTGGTATGGTAAAAACGGAATACTTATATATTCTAAGCAGAGTGTTTCGCAAAATGTGACATTTCTTTTTGAGACAAAAAAATCGCACAGTACCATAGCAACCTTTCAATC
Source organism: Drosophila seguyi (assembly GCA_008042675.1). NCBI lineage: Eukaryota > Metazoa > Arthropoda > Insecta > Diptera > Drosophilidae > Drosophila > Drosophila seguyi. The sequence goes on along the minus strand of VNJU01001151.1, from coordinate 3,044 downwards.
GATTGCTCTTCAGACGATGTTCTTGAGGCGTATATCTGGAGCAGAATGGTACATTTGTAACGCTGATATCCAACGGAATCTTCAAGTCCCGCTTGTGGGTGATGTAATCAATGAGGCAGCGCGCAAGCACAGGATCAGGCTAAGGACTCACCCCAACCCGCTGGCAAGGGCTGCAGCATATGTGAGGGCCAGACGAAAGCTAAAGATGGTCACTTTGTTCAGCTTCCTAGCCGCAGGATTCAATAGACATAATTAGTTAAGCCCAGGTGGCTGCTGTACCTGTGGATCACCATTTGCTTTCTGTTTATTTCCGAAACCACTATATACAAATTGCTGATGTTAGTAATAGTCATAGCTATATATAGCGCTGCTATATATATATATATATATATATATATATATATATAAAAATCGATTTTGTTTAAATACCTTGACACGTCAGTTATAATTTTTTATAGGAGTCCCGGATTTCCTTTAGCAAGACTTCGGAATGAAAATAAAGCTGACATTGAAAAACTACATAGAATGGGTGGTAATAAATTGACAATCTTGGGAGATTTTATTACAGATCCACAACGAGTGATATTTTGAAGGAAAATTTGAATAGATACAATCTTTTCTCAATGAATAACTCTCCAACAATAAAACAACTAACACTAATCGATTGGATATTTTCTGAAACACGGGTTCCAGAAGCTTTAGCCCTTACTTATCAAACCACTTATAGCTATCACGACGGTATGCAACGGTGTCTGAAGCCTTTTGATAATACTTTGCAGTAACTCACACTTATACATTTCGGCCTAGAAGAATGCATTTTAATTAGCCAACTTGCAGCCTACTTACACTTAATATATACTTATACATTGCGGCCTGGAAGAATGCACTTTAATTACCTTTGTAAATACTGTAAGTTGGCTGTAAGTTGCGGACACTATTTATTTAACTAACCCATGGCGATCTTGAGTCGCTTTCTTTTACAGCTATCGTTCGGGGGATCGATCTTTTGTCGCTGGAAAATTTCACTGTTAGTTTTTGGTGATTATTTTGCCAAGCATTTAATTAAATAAATGTCGCCACTCAATGCCCATAGACCAATAAAAGCTAAAAAATAAATCAATAAATTAAAATCAATATGAAATCAATTTAAAAGTTACTGGAAACCGAAATTAAACAAAACCGAAATATATTAGTTAAAAGAAGAAATATTATATATTTTTTTAATATAAAACTTAAAGTAAATCTTTTAAGAAAACGATGAACACTGAAAAGAATAATTTGAGAAATATGAAGAAAATTTAGGTCATATTATACGAATTTAACATTAATTGAAATATTAAATAGAAGACAAATAATGAAATTCTCAAAATGTTTATACTTAAATATATAATATTAATAATTTGACATGCCAAATACTTATTATTTTCTACTTTTTACGCATGATTTTGTTTATTATTTCTGATGTTGTAGGCACTGATTAGATAATTCTATTTTGAACCATTTAATATGTTGTTAGATTTACATTATCTGAATAAAATGTAAGCAAACGAAGTCATGAAGCAATCCTGTCGCTTGAACTCGGCTGATGATTCAGCAGTCGTAAGGGTGTCCAAAAGGGATCACCCGAGTCAGACTCGAAAATGGTGATCATTGGTTGGGCGGGTCTCCGACAACACCCACGTCTCATTACCGAATTGCACTCCTCTTTACTTTATCTAACCGCTTTCAACTGTCTCTTCTGATACAAGTTTACGTTTCTCTACCCGGTTTCCAATATCTTTTCGTATGCCGTCGCAGCACGCTCAATTCTTGTTTATTAAATAATAAGCGAATGCCAGATCAGACGGAGCAAGAATCCACCCCTGTAGTGACCAGCTTAGCTTACAGTTAAGAATTTTTCGATCCACCCTCGCAATAAAATTATAGGAACTTTTCCGTAGCAAAATAGTTAGAGAAACGCTTAGGACCAATCGCGGACGCTTACAATCGTACGATTGTACCGCAAAACTAGATAAAGCTTAGAGCAGCGGCCACCTGCAAGCAGCTTCCCGCAGCCCAATTCAATTCTCTCATTACAACCTCCGGCGACGTTTGCATTTTCGGCACGGCCAACCTTAATCAAAAACCTCGTGGTGTTAAAGTTATTTAATAATCTATTAACCCGAGTGAAGCCCCAGAGTGGATATTCCACTATAATTTGTGTGTGTGAAATTGTGCTAAATAAAGGTAAATAAGTGCATTTAAGTGAGACCCACTATTGACATAGTTCTTATAGGGAGTCGGCAACCAAAGGTGTGACGATGGCTTAGGCCTCGACACAGGCGTTTCCCCTGATCTACGGTTTCCTTAGCCAACTTCACTACCGCCTATAGGAGCTCTAATTTGGCCAGTTTCGCCCAGAGACAGCGACCAAGAGGGAGACATAACCTCCAGCCACCGGGTTACGCAACCTGCCACATGTGGGAGCGAACTGGCCCAAATTAATTAGAAGGTTGAGATCAGCCAACTATACAGCGGCGCGGGAGTTTTAATTAACCTGATCCACGTCATCATTGATAATCTGTATCGCTAGTGGTAGCGAAAATCACCCCATCGGATTAGCGGAGGCCCAGCTTAGTTCCAAGTCCCTCTTATCAGTTCAGCGGAGGCCCCAGCTTAAGACCGAACTGGCGAACACCTGCGACTGCTGCAGTTGTGCTTATTCTTCTTTTTTTTGATTATTGATTTTCTTTTATATTTGAAATTATTAATGAGTTAAATACTCGCAGAGCAACAGGAGTATGGCATTCATTAGAAGTTTAACTTAGGATTCTATAAATTGACCCGCAGCTCTTCAACGTCAACGTGAACTTGGGCCCAACTTTACGCGCGTATCATGGAGTGGATATATTAAAGGTCGTGAGTACAAAAAAAAAAAAATAAAAAGAATAGAAATGGCAACAACAATAAATGCCTACGATAAAATTCTATAAAATGCCGCCCTAAAGTGCTATCTAAAAACATTCAAGTAAATCAATTAAAAATTAAAATCAATCAATTAAAAA